>WNGS01063839.1:9718438-9789492 GCA_020271785.1 Procambarus virginalis
TGCTCGGACTCTATTTTACTTGATTGACTGTTACTCTTTGTGTTCTGTTCGACAGGAAATTGAGTATCCAACATCCTACTTTACCAGTTATACCCATTGACCTCATTTTGTGTGCAATCACTCCATGTTCACATTTGTTGAAAGCCTTTGCAAAATCTGTGTATACAACATCTGCATTCTGTTTTTCTTCTAATGCCTCAGTGATTTTGTCATAATGGTCAAGTAGCTGTGAGAGGCATGATCTTCCTGCTCTAAATCCATGTTGGCCTGGATTGTGGAGGTCATTGGTTTCCATGAATCTAGTGACCTGACTCCTGATCACTCTCTCAAATACTTATATTATGTAGGACGTTAGTGCAACTGATCTATAATTCTTTGCCAATCTTTGCTACCTCCCTTGTGTAGAGGGGCTATGTCTGCTGCTTTCAGCACATCTGGTATCTCCCCAGTGTCCAAGCTCTTCCTCCACTGCAACCTGCAACCGCTGACCCAAAGCGACACAGACCTGACAGACCAAGGAACATTAACGAGGTAGCATGCAGCCAGGACCCTGTTCGACCACCAAAAACCCGCTCCTGAATGCCAGCCCAGGACATGATACCAAAGACGGCAGCAAGCACAGCAAACTTATGAACGTCATGGGCACAGGGATAGACCAAGTAACCCTGTGGACGACCTGAGAGACCCGAACCCGAGAACAGGGAACAAGGGAGACCGGATCAACCCAAAGCGCATCCCCAGCCACAGAGGCCGTGGCGCGCAAATAACGACGGAGAGCCGCAACCAGACACAACACATAACACCCCGGCCTGACCAACCAAGCATCAACAACCCAAGGACCCCTCCAGAAAGCAGTAGTCTCTTTCTTCACCAGAAAAGAAGGAGACGGCTGCAAACGAACAAACCTATCACCACGACCAAAAGAGCAGAAACCCCTGCGCCAGAGGAGAACACGAAGCTCCCCAACCCCGACCCCCAGAGGCCAATGCCAACAAGAAAAGAGCTTTAGAAAAACAATCCTGAACCGAAGGGGCCACAACAATCCAAGGTGAAGACTTCCCTGTCCAAAGACCACGACGGCCCAGGTGGCGCATGAGCAGCCCAGAGGTGAAACAATGCTCGAGAAGCGCAGTTAAAAGCTCTGTACCTCAAGGTACAGTCCTTGCACCACTGCTGTTCCTTATTCTCATATCAGATATAGACAAAACACAAGTCACAGCTTTGTGTCTTCCTTTGCAAATGATACAAAAATCAGCATGAAAATTACCTCTGCTGAAGACATTGATAAACTACAAATAGATATTATCAAAGTTTTCGATTGGGCAGCAGAAAAAGCATGATGTTTAATGGTTATAAATTCCAGGTACTCAGATATGGCAAAAATGAGGATCTGAAGCATAATACAGGATACAAAACACAATCGAATCTGCCATAGTAGGAAACAACATGTCAAGGATTTGGGAATGATGATGTCCGACGACCTAACGTATAGGGAGCATAACCAAGCAAGTATGCGTCAGCCCGCGAGAACCTTCACATCCAGAGATCCCATCACAATGGTTGTACTCTTCAAATCACTTGTGTTGTCCCGTCTTGAGTACTGCTCAGTACTCACTTCCCCCTTCAGAGCAGGAGAGATTGCTGAATAGAGGAAATACAGAGAACATATACGGCACGCATAGATGAGATAAAGCACCTAAATTATTGGATTGTCTCAAGCTCTCGAAATGTACTCACTAGAAAGGAGACGAGAAGATATCAAATAACATACACTGGAAAATACTGACGGACAGGTCCCAAACTCTGCACAGTAAAATAACAACGTACTGGAGTGAACGATATGGAAGAAAATGCAGAATAGAACCAGTGAAGAGCAGAGGTGCCAAAGGCACAATCAGAGAACACTGTATAAACATCAGAGGTCCGCGGTTGTTCAACGTCTTACCAGCGAGCATCAGAAATATTGCCGGAATAACCGTGTACATCTTCAAGAGAAAACTAGATTGTTTTCTACAAAGAGTGCCGGACCAACCAGGCTGTGATGAGTATGTGGACCTGCGGGCCACTCCAAGCAACAGCCTGGTGGACCAAGCTCTCACAAGTCGAGCCTGGCCTCGGGCCGGGCTTGGGGAGTAGAAGAACTCCCAGAACCCCATCAAGCAGTTATCAAGCAGGTGTTGTCTCAACTTCGAGTTGAGATGCGAGCACCGACCGCCTCCTGGGTAAGTCTCTCTAGTTTTCGTATTTGGTGAAGTAGTTCCAGGGAGCCGAAGGGGCTCCACCAAAAAAAACAGTATTGAATGTAATGGAACGCCATTTTCTGGATGAGTCCTGGAGGCTCCCCGGCAATCCTCTCTCCCTCCCGGTCGGAGTTTTTTCACATGATTTTGACATCCAGCCTCAGAACTGGTGGGTGGATTGCCGCGTGGGGGTCTGGGGCTCCCCCTTTCCCCTCCTGGGGAGGGGAGAGCTGCACAGACATGCGGCATGGCTTGCGTGATGTCATGTTCATTTGCTCATTTTCATTTGGGGAGTTCTGTCACTAGTTTGTCTATTTTAGTCATTTTAACCAGAATAAGGGTTTGTTTTGAGGTGCTTACCTTTCTGGGTGCCTGTCCTGGTCGATGGATGGCAGATATAGAATGCTCGAATCACGTGTTCATTTCTATATGCCTTTGCTCCTCGTGCCTCTCTGAGGGGGGCCAGGTTCTGGCCATGGTCCCCGGTAGGCCTAGAACTCCATTCACACTGACTGATGCCAAAGTCTAACGATATACATATACAGCCTGGATAGCTCCGGGGGGCCTCCGGGACTCGCCCAGAAAATGGCATTTCATTACATTCAATGCTTTTTTTTTTAACCTATGGGGATGGGTATTCTGCATCCACAGAAAATTCACTGTGGCTTTTCTCATTGATATATCACGATAATGGGATTTCTCTGTGTATTCAGCAGATCACTTTTAATCCGTCCATACTAATATAGTTTTCCTGGTTGATATTGTATATCTCTGGTATCTTTTTTATGTCATCATTAGATCACTAAAATAATTGAAGTGGTAAGTATGCATATCATAGATGGCCCTTACTCTTACTTACCCCTCTCTTTGATGCATGTTCAGATCTACCTTATGCAGTATCTTTGTTGCTTGGAAGTTGTACGTGTACACTGCTTAATTATAAGATTCGTGTTAGTGACTGACTGAGATGCGAGTAAAGGAAGGGCGAGTTGTTACGTCTCTAGAATACCTTCCCCCTTTTTCCATTCAGCATTAGCTTCGTAGAGTGTATGTTAGGTTTCCCAGCATTCATTCTTTACACTGAAAGGAACTGTGATACAAGGGTCACTAATGTGTCTACTAAAAGTGTTTATTGCCACAATATCACTTGTTCCAATTTATTTGAAATGAATCTTATTATGTAAGGGCCATTTGTGCACAGAATGAAGTTTAATGGCTGAAAACAAGTAAAGAAAAATGTGGCATTATCTGGGGTCTGTTAACCTTGGCACAGGCACATGCAGGTGGTGGTTGGTTTGGTAAGACTTAGACAACAAGCAGCTGTGAACTTGGGGTTCACTTGTGATGCTGGCAGAGGATTGGGTAGGTCTTAAAGTGTCTTTATGAATGTTTCCCTGGACAATCATTCTGCGCTTGAATGATCCCCCCCATTATCCATTGCCTTCCAAATGCCTTACATAACCTTGAGAGTAGGAATGGCATCTCTCAATATTGATTGGAATGTGTTTTAAAATATTTTAGTTGAGTGCAGTATTAGAGTGTGGAGAAAAAATACTGTATTGAGGCTGTTCAGTGGAATTGAACCTGTGTCCCTGAGCTCCTTAGGCACATGCACTATCGACTGCGTCATTCAGGTGTGAGAGTTTGATTCCATCACACTTACTCAATATTTATTCATAGTATAATCACATTCGTGTGATTTCATTGTGCATTACAGAGTGACGTTTAGGTATATATACAGTGCTACAGTATGTTGAAGTGAATGGGAATATATTTAAAATATATATATATTAAAGTATACATGTGTTAGTAAAGTGGTATTAAGTACAATATAAGAAAAATATTCGTCAGTGATTTTATAAGAGTATGTCAACAAAAAGATGTTCAAACCAATATACAGTACTTGGAAAACAATTAATAAATCATCTTTCTAAGGATGAATGTAGGGGGATTTCTAGAGCAAATACTGTGTATAGGGCGGCAAACCTTTTATTCATGCAGGTAACAAATTCAAAATATGGCTTATATATTTCTTTTGCTTTTTAGGATAAACATAGATGCTACTGAATGCCATGTTTGTGAAAATCTCCTGTCCTGTGACGTTTGCTTAGAATCTCTCAACTGTGGCTGGTGCTACAATGTCTTCAATCCCACCATTGGCATTTGTACTGCTGGTGATTTTTCTCAACCAAATAAAGGTAAATAATGTCAATTATTATTTTAAGGTAAATTGCTGTCTATGCTTTGTAATCTGAATCATATGGGGCCCACCAACATTCAAGTTAGATTACTTTGCTGGTTACTCTTGCACTGTCACCGATTACCTGCTTATTTCATTTGTTTACCCGGTTACTCCTGCGTTTACCTAGGTACTCCTGCACGTTTCCATGCTTTACCTGTTTACTCCCGCTGTTCACTCAATAATAATGAACGTAAATTCATTTGTATTAGCCGAATATTTTGGTTACCGGAATTCTGATTGCCAAACTCTTACAGTATTTCAGAATTACTGTATTCCCTTTGCCATATTTACTGCTCTGCAGATGCAGCGTCACTAAGACTTGCCTTGGATTTCTGTTAGCAAAAAAGATTCAAATGTGACCCCCATGTAGTAGTGCTAAAATTGGCAACTATGCATCCTTCAAAGCCTTGCACTCACAACTCACTCTTATTTCTGTTATTTTTGTACATAACTAAGGTATGTTATTTTGTTCCATGTAACCTGTTGTGCTCAAGAGATGTTCAGTACTGTATATGTATTTAAGCACATTGGAGTCAATTTCCAAGCTTGGAAAGTTTTTAAATATAAATGCTTTCTTCTTGCTCAACAATTGTTCCTTATTAAAGAGCAGTCTACTTTCTGAACTGGCCCTCAGTAGTTCCCTGGTGCATTTGCTCTGGTACCACAAACATCCACAATACAACTAGCCTCTGGACTTGCACAGGCCTATTGAACACCACAACCAGAATTGGGTGTACTCAAAGAGGTCATGGGAGCATAAGGATCTGAGATCAACAGTGAACTAGCCAAGGTCGGGGTTCTGATTGCACACCGAAGGATCGAGCTGCTGGTTTACCTTTTCTCTTTGAGGATGATGTGGTGTTTACCAGTGTGTGGTGACTGGCAGAGTTTCTCCTGTAAGACTTTTGTGGCAAGCTCCAGTGACTATGTGATGGGGGGGGGGAAGGAGGGGGGGGGATCTGGAGGCTTACCGCAGGCTGAGGGACAGAACACTTGGGTCTTCATGGGGCTTGGTTTTTTCTTTCTTGCCAGGTGCTGTGCATTCCTTCCCAGTCATCTGTGCCTCTCCTGGACTCTCATTCACAATTTGTGTAATAAGGTACTCGTGGCCATTACAGTCCTTCATCCCTTCGAAAAAAGCACAATCAATGTGAAAAAAAAGGGGGGGGGGGGAGGATTAATTTTTGGTTAAATGTTATGATTAAAATACATACAATTCCTTGCTAAGTGTATATATTGCATTTATGATATTCTATACATACAGTTGCTAGAAAAACTGATATTAGATATTAAAAAAAATGTGAATTTGAAAATTTCCTTTTTGAGTGTTTCTCCTTCATTTTGACCTTCAGTAGGGTCACTGCTTACAAGGGTTAGCTCCTGAAATGCCCTTCCATCTTAAGAGGTTCGACCCATGGTGTGCATAACATCCAAAGATGTTTTAGGTACTTTGCAACTTTTGAAAGTCCCGCTGGTATTCGGCATTCCTAATGGGTATTAGAGGCTGCCAGTAACTATTTGCCATATTGAAAATGACTTAAGATTTGTGGTACATTTTTCCATATGCTTAAGCATGGTTTTTAACTACAATATATATAGGGAGACAAAAGTCTTGTCTTTGCTGTGTGCCTGCAGATAATGCTTACATAACCCTTATGCAATGCAAGAGTAAAGCTAGAATAACAAATAGAAAGGAAGTAAAGTGTCAAATGCTTTAAAATATTGGGTAATATTATTTGTTATTCTCTATATAACTGGAAGAATAATGTCAGAATTTGTTAATTATAGATACACTAATGTGACAAGAAAATGAAGATCCTAAGTATCTTTGAGGATATTTAATCAACCAAATAAAAAAATTCTGTGGGAAGCCCTGTCAGCTCCCTGAAGTTATTTTACTGATGAAGTGCCACACTACTTGAAGTGATCAGTCACAGAGTTCTTGTAACCTACCGGGGACCATGAGCTAGAACCTGGCCCCCCTTCAGAGAGTTGCAGGGAGCAATGGCACATCAATACTTTATATTTAAAGTTTATCATCTTGTCATCGACCAGGGAAGGCACCCAGAAAGATAGGCGAATCAAAACAGACTACTGCCTGGTTGAAAATTGTGACCTACGTCCTCAAAATAGCAAAAGAACTCCCCATAAAGAAGAAAAACAAGCAAAACTTCGTTCAGCCAGCTGTCAGTTTGGTTGACAGCTTGGACTCTTAGTGAAGCTCATTAGCTCCACCCAGGTGGAACCGGTCCAGATGAGCCGGGCCGCCACTGGCCAGTTCTTGAATGATAAAAGCCGCCGATCAGAGAGAGAGAGGGAGAGGGAAGGTGTCAGGGAGCCTCTGAGGCTCAGCCAGAAACTGCCGTTTCATTACATTTAACACTGGTTTATTGTTGTACATTTATAATCGATTATACACAAAACTACTTTAATTACATAAGAGAAAATCATTATAACAGCACAAGACAAAATCGTGGCTATGTACTGTATAATCTAGATTTAGATTTAGCAACTTCATATGTCAGTGATTTATGCAGGTATTACATTACTGTATATTGTTACAGGAGATTGTGCCAGCCTTATCAACCCCATGCTTCACGCTGCCCTTGAAAACACATCAGTTGTAGTGGACCTGCAAGTTTCAGAGAGTAATTGGGCCTATGCATTGTGTCCAGATGTTGATGAATGCAAGCTGTTGCTTCATGATTGCCATCCCAATGCCACATGCTCCAACACACACCCAGGTTTCAACTGCACCTGTAACAGAGGCTTTCGTGGAAATGGGCACGACACTTGCGAAAGAACGTATGTGTCGTCTGCAAGTGATCAAAATATGAAATTATCTTTTTGAAATGAAATCATCTTTGATATTTTATCAAAGTTTTCTGATACTTATGTAGTTTCATAGGTCTTTACTTTAAATTAGGTGATAATCCAAGTCACACACATGAAAAGGAAGAAAGTGACGACATTTCAGTTCGTTCAGGACACCCGGGATGGACGGATGCTTCGTCATTTTTTCTTATCATATGTGGGTTGGAGTATCAATATTTGGCCATGTTATTGTGACTTACTCTCAACAGTTGTCTATTCATTTTGTATTACTGCAGAAACTGCATTTTTAGATTTGGTTTTGAATTTCAGCACATTTGCAGTACTGTATAGTAGTGTAGAGCTGGTGTTCATGGATATTGCTGTTAAAGCTCATTATGTACATTTCAGGTGCTTTGAGAGTTGTATGCATGGCTACTGCTCTGGCCATCCTGAATATAAATGTGTGTGCAACCTTGGTTGGATGGAGCCAGACTGTGGTACCAACTGCGGCTGTCATAATCACTCAACATGTCAAAAAGGGATCGGCATCTGTGACCAGTGCCGAGATGGGACAGATGGGGAGTATTGTCAGTTCTGTCAGTGAGTATATTTTTAATAAATTTAATACGATAGTGTTTATTTATAAAGGACTTGATGGGGTACCAAGTGGTACCCGGGTCAACCACCAACAATTAATGCCAATTAACACTTTCGCGTTCCTGGGAGTAGGCTGACCTTGACCTCCTTGTGCGCCGGGCGTGTGGGCCAACTGCACGTCAGCACTGAAATGTTTATAATCTTTTCGGGTTGCTGAGCTTAATTTTCGCGGTATGTATTTAAATTTGGTATCAATGTGTTCGCCAGAGAATGCTCTAGAAGAATATATACCTACATTTTCACCAAACCTGACGTGAGAACCATACCAAATAAGAAACTATGGCGGTCGTTAGCCGTGAGCGTCAAACAGCGCTGAAATGTTTATGAACTTTTCATGTTTGTCAATCCCAGAATTGTGCTACGTCGTTAATTTTGATATCACTGTGACCGCAATAAAATTCCCTTCACGGACATATGCATATAAATGTAGAATCATGTTCACGGCCCACCAGCAAGAGTGTGGAAAGTGGCTGAAGTATTACCTCTACCTGACGGCAGATCGGCGAAACACCTTTTGAAAAGTCTTATTCTTTTTACTGTCCTGACCTCAATTTTTGATGTACGTACTTAATTTTTGTACCAATATGTTCGCAATAGAATGTTCTAGAAGAACATATGTATAAAATGTCACACAAGGATGCGTGTGACCGGCACCAAATAAAAAAACTTCGTTGATTACACTGGTCATGTCAACATTTTACAATACTGTAGTTTTACCACGAAGATACAAGCTAACTCCGTTTTCAATAATAGGCTATGTGACTATTAGAAAAAAACTTTAACTTAATGGTAAACATGCTTAAATTATCCCCAAGTCGATCGGATAAGAATTGGATTTTATAGAAATATTTCTTTTCCAATGCCACTTGAGGTGCATTCAAGAGATAAATATATGTCCTGCTCAAGTGACATATGGGTGCTAAATTGTGCGCAATTTAAAGGCGCTCATTTTAAAACCACTACCACATTGATCTGATGAAATTTAAATTTTTAACAAATATTTTAATGAGTGACGCAGTGGCGTCGTCGGTGAGGCAACGGGAGAAAAATGAGTGACGCGAGCGTCGTCAGTGGAACGCGAAAGTGTTAAGTGCTGGGAGTTCTCAGAATGCAAATCTCCTAACAGACTCTGCAGTTTGCTTGTCAATATCTGAATTCTATAGTATTATGAACAGATAAAACTGTGGAATCGGTGCTGAACATTTCATCTCTGCTGACTTCATGGAGGTTGCCCTGGTAGCTGACCTCAACCTGCTTATGACAATTCCCTCCCAATACCCACTAGTCACCCTGCAAAGTTTCATGAGGCTAGTCACAAGCAATTTCATTTGATATAAAGGTAAATGAGAGAAGTGCTTAGTGGGATGTAGAAGTGCCAGCAAAGACTTGAAGACAAGAAAGAGTGGACTTTGTGGATAAAAACTGAATGGTAAAAATAAGAGAAAAGCAAAAAATATTAGAGTAAAGGCTATCTGAAAAGATTAATAGGCAAAAAATATTTGAGTAAGGAAGATACATTAATCATCAGTTCTTTGTAAACAAGAAGCTAGCTGGAAAGTGCAACAGGACAGTACAGCAGTGGCAGGATCAAGGGTACAGATTTGAATACGAGGAAGCCAATCTGTGAAGAAGAAATTAGAATTTGGTTGAGGGAGTTTTCAGAAAGGGCTGAATGGTGGCTGCCTGTAGCTAGTCCACCGAGCCCACACCAGCTTCTTGTGAATTCTTGTGAATTAGCTTTGTGTCAATGGTAATTTCTACTGCCCCTGTTATGCTGCCAGTAGGAGTGGGTATTACCTTCTGCCCCAAGGCCTGCAACAGTTGGGGTGTACTAGGTTTCTGTTTTAGCTAGAGCCTCCGTCTATTGATTTTACTTTTATTCTTGTAATGATGATTTGCCCATTTGTGTTTTCCAGGGTGAGCCTCTTCGGCTCCCAAGAGCTCTCCAGGCTGATATGTATATTAGTAGACTTTGGCATCAGTAAGTGTGAATGGAGTTCTAGGCCTTCCTGGGACCCCGAGCCAGAACCTGGCCCCCTCAGAAAGTCACGAGAAGCAATGGCCTGTAGAAATACACGTGTGTGTGAGCGTTCTATGTTAGCCATCGACTGGGCCAGGCACCCAGAAAAGGTAGGTGCCCCAAAACAAACCCCTAGTCTGGTTAAAACTACTACAGAAAACTAACACGTAAACAGAACTCCCCAATTGAAAAACGAGCAAACGAGCATTACATCACACTTGCTGCACCGCTTGTCTGCGCAGCTCCCCCCTCCACGGAGGGGGAAGGGGGAGGTTATCTTGAAATGATTTCGGGGCTTTAGTGTCCCCGCGGGCCCGTTCCTCGACCAGGCCTCCACCCCCAGGAAGCAGCCCGTGACAGCTGACTAACACCCAGGTACCTATTTTACTGCTAGGTAACAGGGGCATAGGGTGAAAGAAACTCTGCCCATTGTTTCTCGCCGGCGCCCGGGATCGAACCCGGGACCACAGGATCACAAGTCCAGCGTGCTGTCCGCTCGGCCGACCGGCTCCAGATCCATCACGCCAGCGATCCACTTGTCAGTTCTCAGTTGATGTGATTGTAGCTCCAGTTCCAGATTCTTTCGTGTTGTGCTGGGCCTTGTGTCCAGTACCGGTCGGCCGAGCGGACAGCACGCTGGACTTGTGATCCTGTGGTCCTTGGTTCGATCCCAGACGCCAGCGAGAAACATTGGGCAGAGTTTCTTTCACCCTATGCCCCTGTCACCTAGCAGTAAAATAGATACCTGGGTGTTAGTCAGCTGTCACAGGCTGCTTCCTGGGGTGGAGGCCTGGTCGAGGACCGGGCTGCGGGGACACTAAAAAGCCCCGAAATCATCTCAAGATAACCTCAAGGCGTGCAAGCTAGGAGTAATATTCTCAGGTACTTAGGCTGCATGTGCTTAAGGTTCCCTTCCCTGAGTGTCCTGTAAGTACCAACATTGGGGCTTGAGATTCTCTTCCTCAGTCACCTTGGGGTCTACCTCTGTTGGTCTTTTGCTGCTCGGTGATTGACAGCCCTGTGTGTGTTGGTGGGGGAGGGGGGTTTCCACCCTTGTTTACCTTGGGGTAAGTGGTAGTTTTTACACTGGTAGGGGCGCAGGGTACTGCACAGCTAGTTTTCACCTATTACAGCGGCCAATTCTGTTTCTACTGGGTACGTTGTCCTCTTGCAGGGTTTTTTCTTTTCATTTTTGTTTGTGCCTGGTGGGGGGGGGGGGGTGTCTGCTTTTGTTCCCCTACCCCCAGTTATCTTAAGAGTCTTGACCTCCTCTGTTCGGTGGTAGCCCCTGCTTAGCCCCCGTGAGTGGACACATTCCGGGGGTTCAGGTTAAGAAGTTTGTTTGGTAGACTTGGGTGCCGGTTAGCAGTACTCTGCCTGGGCTTACCTTTAACGATAACAGTCTAAGGGTCCTGGGAAATTCTGCAGGGGTGCAAGGGATCCAATGGTTGTGACCCTTGGGTCCCCTCTCGCCTTGTGCGAGTTTGAGGGTTGCTCTGTCCCCTTGTCTCAGGGCGATGCTCATTGTTTTTGCCTCAGTCATGCTGCCTGTTGGGTCGGTGACACCTTCGACCTGGAGTCCTGCAAGCATTATTGCTTATTTGTGACTCGCTTCACTCAATCCCCTGATGACACTATCCGGGGTGCAGACAGCTCAGGTGTTGCATGCTTGGTTTAGGTTACTGTGATGTGCTTGGTTGATTGCTCCCTCGGATGCCCGAAGACTTCCTTGCTTTGCTTGTCGGGCCCCGGACTTGGTTGTTTCAGCCTTGGTTCCGTCCACACCTCCTCGTTCCGTCCACACCTCCTCGTTCCGTCCACACCTCCTCGTTCTTCCCCTGCTGCGGTTCATTCTGGTGCCCCCCTTCCCCCTCCTTTGCTTCCGGCACCGGAGCGTCTGTGGGGATTAGAGGATTCTGAGGATTTAGAATTTTAGAGGATTCTGAGCCTCGGCCAGTTTCGGGGGTCCCCCACCCACCAGAGGGAGGGGAGCTGGTGTGGAGGTCTTGGGCCCCATTGAACCCCACCTGGGTTTCCTGCCCTTTAAGTGGGGCTTACTGTTAAATGGAGTGGGGGTTTGCCTTCCTCTCCTCTGCGTATGAGTTGATTTTGGTGTTAGCCCCTCCCTGGGTTCAGTTCCATGTTCCTTTGGGTCCATTGGTTCTGTCCTTCCTCTGGGTTATTTTAATATGATTCATACCTGGACATATATTCTTCTACATCATGTCACACACACGTAAGAATCGTATAGGGATCCTGCATGACTCTTGGTCATGCCAGTGGGCCCATATGTGCCTCAGTGATTTTGTGCTTGATTATTGAGGGTCTCGAAGGTTTGAGAAGAACTTTGATACTTCGCACATTATTGGAACATCTGTCAATTTCCGGTGAGGATTACCTCCTGTCCTTTCTGGGACTCGTTGGTCCTCTTCCATACTACTTATCCTCTTTCCATACTATATCTAAATATTTTATATTCACTTCTTCTCTCCGTCATCTGTCTCGGCAATAATAATAATAATCGTTAAATAAACATTGTCGGCTACCCTCCCCGAGAGAGGGGTTGAGCCATCTCGGACCTCATGCGTCCTGAGCATGGCACGAGGGAGTTCGTTTGTTTATGGACGGTGTAATTATGTGTTGGTGTTCCGCGACCTTACTGCACACGCAACTCCCAGACTATTACATGGCTAAGCTGTATTGTGACACTATAGTGCCTACGCTCTTCAGGAGAGAGTATACGGTCTGGCGACACCGTCACCCAGGCTCTGGTTCTTGATTTTTGGATGAGTGTTGGGTATTGTTTGTGTTATGTTGATTGGTCACTTATCGTGCATCATAACATAATCTTAATATGTCCATACACAGTATATTGTTATTTGTTACACTGTGGGGCATAGCCCCGATTTTCAGTAACTTTTGCTTTACTTTTTCAGTGATTGCATCTTTTCTTGTCTGTTTTGATGTTCCTTCTGCACCGTTTTACAAGCTGTCCAGAGCGTTGTTTCACCTCCAGCCTGCTCATGCGCCTCCTGAGCCTTCCTGGTCTTTGGACATGATGGTCTTATCTCTTCCCCTCAGTTGGTTGTGGCCTCATCGGTTCCGGATTGTTTCTCAGAGGTTTCTGCTCCTTTGGTTCCGGTGTTCGGTTTGTTTGTTGCAGCCGTTCTTCTCTTTCTGGTGAGGTTTGGTCGGCTGTTTTTCCGGAAGGTGTTCCTGAGATTGTTGCTTGGTTGGTTTTGGCCGGTGGTGCATCTTGTGTCCAATTGTGGCTTTCAGCTATTGCCTACGTGCCGTGGCCTCTGTGGCCTTGGACGCTCTTTGAGTTGCCTGGGGTTCCCCTTCGTCCCTGTTCTGAGGTTCGGGTCTCCCAAGTCGTCTGCGGGTTTCCACCTCCCGGGTTTCTCCCTCTTTTGTCCTTGGCTTTGGCTATGTAGCTCCGGGGAGTCGAAGGGGCTGCCCCCAGAAAACCATCGTTGAATGTAATGAAACGCCATCTTCTGGGTGAGATCTGGAGGCACCCTGGCAACCCTCCCTCCCTGCAGTCTGGGTTTTTCGCGTGTTTGACATCCAGCCTTGAACTGACAGGTGGATAGCCAGCGTGATGAGTCTAGCACTACCCCTTTTCTCTCCTGGGGAGGGGGGGGAGATGTGCAGACAAGCAGCGCAGCAAGTGTGACGTCATGCTCGTTTTTCAATTAGGGAGTTCTGCTTACTTGTTAGTTTTCTGTAGTAGTTTTAACCAGATTAAGGGTTTGTTTTGGGGCGCCTAACTTTCTTGGTGCCCGTCCTGGTCGATGGCAGACATAGAATGCTCCACACTGGGAGGCTGGATGGCTGAGTGGACAGCGCTCTAGACTCGCTCTGACTAGTTGACCTAGGGACCAGAGTTCGGTCCCAGTAGCTGGCGAGAAACAATAGGCAGAGTTTCTTTCACCCTGATGCCCCGTTACCTAGCAGTAAATAGGTACCTGGGAGTTAGACAGCTGCTATGGGCTGCTTCCTGGGGGGGGGGGTGAATTAGTAGTAGTAACAGTTGATTGATTGACAGTTGAGAGGTGGGCCAAAAGAGCAGAGCTCAACCCCCGCAAGCACACTAGGTGAATACACATGTGCATTTCTATAGGCCATTGCTACTGTTGCCTCTCTGAGGGGGTCAGGTTTTGGCTTGTGGTCCCTGGTAGGCCTAGAACTCCATTCACACTGACTGTTGCCAAGTCTAATAATATACATATCAGCCTGGATAGTTTCAGGGAGCCTCCGGGTCACACCCAGAAAATGGCATTTCATTACAGTCAACGCTGTTTCTTTGCAGCTTAGTGATTGAGTGGTTGCCACAGAGTTGGCCTTTTTGGTTTTTATGGATTTGAGTTGGACAGGCTGGTAAATTCCACTGGTAATTTGTTTATTCCTTTTCCTTACACTGTTCAGCTTGGTTTTATGGACATCTCATACCTCCAACCCCCCTTCCCCCCCTCCCTCCTTACTCTGGGTTCTGGGATTGATGAAGGTTCAGAGTCCAGGCTACAATTTGCTATGGGTGTAGCTCCATCTTTTCTGGGGAATTACACCTTCCACTTTGACAGTGGACACAGTTTAGTCACTGCTTCCTAAGAGACTCATAGCCTTGTGTTTCTCAGGGTGTGTATTTGGCTATGGTCATTTTAGTATGTGGAGATACTATGTTCTCTGATCAGTTAGTCAGGCATGGAACTCGGCTCCGCCCTGGGATCTTTATTTAGGGTTTCCGTAGCTGAAAAGGAGCCTGAGGGGGAGGGGGGACCCTGTGGCAGGGGGCTTCTCCCTAGGCGTGTGTCTTGTCATCCCACTTACCTTCATTTTTGACTCGGTCAGTTCTTTTTTAGTTCCTCATGTGGAAGTGGACCCATTGCTTCTGTTCCTTGTTTGATCTAGTCTCTTTGGGGGTGCAGGTTGGCTTTGGTGTTTAGATTATAATTATGAGGTTCCAGTTTCTTCCTGTCTTACAGACAACCATTCGCTTTCTTGGGGTCTTGTCTCAGCTTTTGCTGTGCTCATACTCATTTTGTGGCATGATTTCCTCATTTGATCTCAAATGAGGAGACCAAAAATGGTCTCATTTCGGGATTTTTTGGGCTGTGCCTCATTTGCGCTACTGGAGCCTTACGTGTTTGTTCCAGTCCTGCCCCTGATTTATGGGCATGTGGCAGCTCCTTGTGTAGTTAATGTTTGCTTCTGGAGCTTCGGCTGCTAAGGTTTACGGGTCCTGTGTTCTCTTGGATTCGGTTTTCTGCATATATTTGTCCTGATCCAGGGCAGCCTGGTTGTTTTGACTTTGACGTTGGATATTACTGCCATGTTGCCCGCAGTGTGGGTTTCCAGGACTTTTTGCAAGTGGCTCACTTCCCTTCTTCAGGAGGCAGTTGCAGATTTTTTCATTTGCGGAATTCTTTACTGGTTCGAGGTTTGTCTCCAATCTTCAAGTCTGGAATTTCTGACTTGGGTATATCGTCACCTGAGTGGGTGTGCAGGTGGCTTATGTCTTGGTCTTCCGCCTGTGTTTTTCATCATGACGGCGCTATGAGGTTTCTTGGCAACTCTTCCTCTCACTTCATCATTTGTCGTCTTTTCGGTTTCAGTGGTCCTGTTTTTTTTTTTTTCCTTGATTATTTGTTGATCGCGTCTTATGCCGAATATTATCGATTCCTATGGTTTAGTCTTGACACAGCCACTTTTGTTGACTTTTGGTGTCACTACTTCCATGGCATTGTTTTGTGAGTTGTTTCATCTTTTTTTTTTTCTTCACCACCAGGCACCTCATTCTCCTGAGCTGTCTTTTAGTTGTCTCCTCGTTCTCGGTCACTCTTGGTCCATGATTCCTTCTGGCTCTATTGGATGGCTTTTTGTCTACGCCATCTTTTCTAGTGAATGAGGAGGCTTCCAGAGGGGTCCTTTGGTTATTGATTCTTGAATTGTTTGGCAGGTACCACTTGTACCTGTGTACCTGGACTGCTTCGGTGGATGCGTTGTTTGTTAATCCTGTCTCCTTGGTACCGTGTTCCAAGGTTTGTTGGCCTCAGGTTGTCTGAAATGCTTACATTCTTGCCTGTCTACAGTCTTGCTCGTACTCTCACTCATTACATTTCTGAAGTTTTCAGTTTTGCCCAATGTATTTTCTACTACTCTGTATCTTGAGCTGATATCTGGTTTCAAGGGTTTGGGAGTCTTACAGGGTCCTGGCGACTCGTTACCTGGCCATTGTCTCTGGTCTCCATTGAACTTGTGTTTCCCATCCTGGCCTCACCCCTCCTGGGGTTTGTTATTTGCTCTCCTTCCCTGGTGAGTTCAATTTTTTTTCTCTGTGGTTAGTTAGCTACATGGAGCCACTATTTGGTCTCCAGAAAACCAGCATTGAATGTAATAAAACACCTCTTCCTAGGAGAGGGGCCTTGGTGGCTTCCTGGACCCTTTCTTCCATACCTGGTATGTCAGTTGGTTTGTCTTAGGATAAAGACTGGTGGTTGTTGACATGGGGAGCATTTAGCTCCAGTGGTGAACTTCCTCCCCAGGTGGTGCTGTCACCTGGTGGTGGTCAGGTGGTGACCTTCCTCCCCAGATGGTGCTGCCACCTGGTGGTGGTCAGGTAGTAACCTCTTCCCTAGGTGGTGGTCAACTAGGGGGAAGGAAACTAACTATGGGATGGAGCATTTGGCAGGTCATTTGCTGCATTGTTTGTTTACTTACGATCAACTTTGGAGTACAGTAGTTTGTTTTGCTTTGCTTCCTTTCTGGGGGTTTGATTCTTTGGAGAGAATGATCATTAATCCCATGCTCTCTGCACTCTTTGAGAGGGCCAGGTTTTGACCCTCGGGTCCCTGCTAAACTTTTCAATGACTTGCAGAGCAAATGTGACTTAAAAGTGTAGAGCTGTCTTAGTGCCGCTAACAACAGGAAGCCACCGAAGCCCCCACCATCCCTTCCTAAAGGGGGTGTTTCATTACTTTCAGCACTGGTACATACCAAGAGATTGCCAAGTCATGGGGTCATTTGACCTGTGGGTGGTGGCAACATTTATTTGCTGAGAAACCAAATCAAGCAGTGAACACATGAACAAATCCACAAGTAATATTGAAGTAAGGGCAAAGAGGTAGAACATTTGGTTGACAGCCTGAGTACATGGGGGAATTGTGTAAAACCCTGGCCTGTGCTTCGGAGAAGCTGCGGGAGCCTTGTGAGGGCAGTAGCACTCCAGGTTGCAGTTCTTTTACCATGTCGTGGCATAGTCGACTAAGCCGCAACTGGGATCATCCCGGACGTAGGTTCGAACCCTCATCACGGCCCTCGTGGATTTGTTCAAGCAGAGAGTTGTGCTGATTATGTTAGGGGTGGGGAGGGGTGTATATGTTTGACATTTCCTTTTAGTTTACACAATGTATGAAGGAACTAAATGTTTACACATAATTGACAATAAAGGTTATTCGAGTATTGTACATAGATCCACAATATAGTATGTACACATATATTGCATGTAAATCTGTTCTTGGCACAGCTCAAAGGAAGTGCCTTGCAACCCACTGATTTGCTGCTATACTGTTTGGCAATGTTGTCCTGAAATAGATTATAACACTGGCGGGAAACACTAAATTAGGATTTAACCAAAATTGCCTTGCTGGTGGAGCTTGTCTATAATAAGAAATTAAAAATCATTTTTCAAAGGTATGGGTCAACTTCATTACATCCATATAGGTGTACTATAACCATATTTACATCATTTGTATGAGAACCATATGGTGATAACTTTAAAATCAACATAAAATGATAACATTATTCCAGGGATCAACATGTGATAATAACCACACTCTAAGGTTAACGTTTAAATAGATTAGTTTATTATTTTTATGCATTTTAAGTTACTGTATTACTTTAATAATGTTTTGAATAAATCCAGTTTCATGTTATATGGTTGTTAAATTATATATACAAGTTCATCCCTCTATTTTACAGGCCAGGATACTTTGGAAATGCCACAACAGTTGGTTGTCAGGAGTGTAACTGTAATGATCATTGGGATGCTACACTGGGACAGTGCAATAAGACCACTGGCCAGTGCTTCTGTATCCATAATACCCAGGGACACAACTGTCAACGATGCTTGCCAGGTGAGTCAGTTCAAAATTATAATTTTAAGAGTGAGATGAATCTATAAATCACTCTTGAGGCCATACTAAGGACTCGGACCTACGTGTATGTATGTATGAGGATTTCGGAGATGCTAGTTTGATTCTTTCGTGCTGCTTCAATGCAGTATGATGTGTTTATCTATATCCCATGTGTTGTTTGTTAGTCAGTTGGTCTTATTGCTGTGATGCTCTCCGAATACTCCATGATGTTTAGTAGTATAATTTTAGTAATTTATAGTATAGCTTATATGGTAGTATAATAAACCCAAATGTGTTAGGATTTTTCATGTACTCGCCTAGTTGTGCTTGCGGGGGTTGATCTTCGGTGTAAGGTACGAGATTGAAAGCCGTACCCTAAGAGTATCGCTAACAACACCCGCTCTTACTTTCTTATAAATAATGGGAGGATGCAGGTGTCTGTATAGCAATAATAATCAGTTCTATCTACATGGGACAATAAATACACCTAGGGGGCACAATTTTACAAAGGGTTTTTATTTAACAACACCAGATTATCTAACACTGATTTTGGTCTTGGTCTATGGGAAGTCTGGATGCACTGTGAGGATTTTCTTCTGGCATAAGTCGTTGCAATCTATTGCAATAGAAAATAGCCAAAAACTTATAGTATAGTTAATTTGTGTATTTTTGACTGAAATACCATGCCATAAAATAAAATTCATGACTTACTTTTTAGGGTTTTATGGTGATCCACGTAATGGAGGACGTTGCTTCAGAGAGTGTAATGCACGAAATATTCTGTACGAAGCAACAACGGGTTTCCTGGGAGCACAGACAACTGGATTAGAGTCACTTGCTACCTGTATGTGGATAATTACCTCCAGTGACTCTTTGGAGCCTCTTTCCACCATCCAAACTGGGTGAGTTGTGCTCATGTGTGTATGTATATATTTTTGTAATCATCTATATCTTGCTACCCGATGCCATCCCCCATGATTTATACTCCGATATGAGATGACGTGTATCATTCTTGTATCCATCAGTTGCACATCGAGTTCTAGAATGCATTAAAAAATAAATATAATAATTTATTGCACGGAGTGTTAGTGCAGCAAGTAGCTAGGCTAATGTGGTTGGTAGCCATGTTAATGTCACTGAGTGGGTTTTAGTACTGCAAAGTATTGGGGGTGATGATATGGCATCATTGGTCATTTGGACACACTGTTCCATGTCTATTATTTGTTCTGGTAGCCAATTCTTTCCAGTCTACCAAGATGTCTGTTGTATCACAGTCCATTTTATAGAGATTACTGTCCATTGTATGCAGAGAGTTGGTCACATTAACATTCTGAAATTTGTTATCTGATTTATACATGTAAAAAGAAAGGAAAGTGACCACATTTTGGTTCAGAACATTGGAAAAAAAACTGATAACTAATATAATGAATGGTTATACATGTTACAAAATATGAATCTATCGCTCGTTTATATTTTTGTGTCAAATTGTACAGCATCACCGGAAAACCTCCACTAGCATACTTTAGGAGTCATCCACATGAGTATAATGCACTGCTTCATGAATCCAGGTGTGCAGTACTCCCTCTGAATTGTAATGAATAGTATGAACAAATACATTTGCTCTTTATGAACTACTTTTACCCAGCCTTGTCTCCTTGCCATATCCAATGGATTGTTCACACTTGTCCCCTTGCCATATCCAATGGATTGTTCACACTTGTCCCCTTGCCATATCCATGGATTGTTCACACTTGTCCCCTTGCCATATCCCATGGATTGTTCACACTTGTCCCTTGCCATATCCCATGGATTGTTCACACTTGTCTCCTTGCCATATCCCATGGATTGTTCACACTTGTCCCCTTGCCATATCCCATGGATTGTTCACACTTGTCCCCTTGCCATATCCCATGGATTGTTCACACTTGTCCCCTTGCCATATCCCATGGATTGTTCACACTTGTCCCCTTGCCATATCCAATGGATTGTTCACACTTGTCCCCTTGCCATATCCCATGGATTGTTCACACTTGTCTCCTTGCCATATCCCATGGATTGTTCACACTTGTCCCTTTACAGTATCCTATGTATCGTTCACGATCGCTACCCACTTCTACCCCACACTCGCCATGTTTGCCCATGTTCATCACGACCTTCCTCTTATCTCCTATCCTCAAATTCACATGAATACAACACTGTACATTCAACACTGCCCAAACTATCTCATTGGGTTTTCCTCACTCTTGCAGTTATTGAGCATTGCGATGAAGAATATCTCTCCATGACATTTTTATTCCTCTCTTAACCTTCTACCACAGCACGTGCTTTCAGATGATCTATTTCTACTGCTCTGACTCTTGGATTTTCACACTAATGCTACACCCTCATCTTGCAAGCATACATATAGGTTTGCGCTACGACTCCTTCAGGCAGCCCTCTCGCTGTATATTTTCTTGTCTCGGTTATCTAACCAGAGCTTTAATGCACAATCCACTTTGTTTCCTTCACCGACCATACTCTTGTACCAATTCCTCTTTCTTCAATCACACTCGATATAAAGGCGCGAAAGTGTTAACCTGTTCATTGGTTTATAGCTATTTCTTAGCATATCCTTCTTGCTTACTATTAACTTGTATTTACTTGCATATATTTTCATCCATCTTTCCATACACTCGACAAAACTCTGGATCATGCGAGACATACCTCTTGTTTGCTACCTTGACTATGTTATTTGCATGCATCAGGTTTGGTATATTGTATTTATTTCTACATGTAATGAGCTCATTCTCTTTAATACTGCATTTGACTGATTTATCTTAATGCCATTTATAATTTATATATATATATTAATATATATATATATATATATATATATATATATATATATATATATATATATATATATATATATATAATATATATTAAAATATAATGCAAACAAGCCTAAATGGTCCCCAGGACTATATGCGACTGAAAACTCACACCCCAGAAGTGACTCGAACCCATACTGCCAGGAGCAACGCAACTGGTATATACAGGACGCCTTAATCCGCTTGACCATCACGACTAGACATAAGCTAAGCTATGGGTTATGGGTTCGAGTCACTTCTGGGGTGTGAGTTTTCAGTCGCATATAGTCCTGGAGACCATTCAGGCTTGTTTGCATTTGTGTTCCTCACGTGTGCCCCAAAGAATGAGGTGATTTGATAAAATGCTATGCCCAAGATTACCATCCGAGTGCCGGCGGGGAAGTGATTCAAATAGCTTCGGCTATCACTTCCTTATGTTCGGTCGTGATGGTCAAGCGATTAAGGCGTCCTGTATATACCAGTTGCGTTGCTCCTGGCAGTATGGGTTCGAGTCACTTCTGGGGTGTGAGTTTTCAGTCATATATATAATATATAATATATATAAAATATAAATAGATAGATATAGAAAGAAGATTTGTAGGAACGTTGACCAGTTACTGCATACTTGTTTATATAAAACCAGTAACAGTGCTGTCCCAACTAATATACATAAGATGTCCTTTCTTAAGAAAATACACTGCATTTAACAGCTATCATTTGTGACTGCATACAGCCTTAGCCCTTCAGTTATCTTTGCCTTCACTGTATTCTATGTTTCCTTCAGTTCCTTTAAAGGCAATGTACACCTTACTGTCTTAATAACATTTCTTCTCTATTAACTTTCTTGTCTATCTATTACCTTCCACTGCAAATGTCTGATTTACTAAGCCTCTCACTCTGCAATTAAGTAATATGGACTGGTATCTTTTTCAGAACATACGTTATTCAGCTAACTATAGAAGAAATTAATATACAGTGTGGAGAAGGAATTTTATATGTATATGATGGACTGCCAATTTTGTTTCAAGCAATAACCGTTGGGACCGGCAAAATTACATCGTGGGAGCTTTCTGTGCAAGTCAGTCTTCGTACCCTGTGACTGTACAGGCTGTCTCTGGGTTTATGACGGTATTTTATGAAAAAAATGACCCTGGACAAGGATTTAATGCCAGTTATCAGGTTTTACGTTGCGTGAAAAATGCAGGACACAACCGGGTATGTTCTAATGGCAAGCTTATCTGTGATGAGAAGTGGCGTGGAGTTCACTGTGACATTCCTGTCTGTCCTAACAAGTGCTCTGAAACTGAAGGACGAGGCAAATGTGACTCTGGTTATGGGCGCTGCATCTGCACACACGGCTTCGTTGGAGAAGATTGTAGCATTGTCCAGCGTGATCATCAGGTAATAACAGTTTAACAGTTAAAATAATAATAATAATAAAAATAAAATGTTTATTAAAGTAAAAGTACATACATACAAAATGAGTTAAAAACAGAATGTTGGATTTCTAGATGGAGCTAGTACATGTATGCACAATACCTAAAGCCACTAATACACACAACATTTCGGGCAAGTTATTTATTGGTAATTTCTTCTCGTCTGTATTTTGCCAGTTACTTTCATGCTGTTTTATATCGGTTGTGTTCACTTGAAATATCATGAGTTGTGCCATCCTTAAGAATACTTTCAGTTGGTGTAGTATATAACACAGCATTCTTAACATTATTCTTCTTTATTGTGACCAATTGGTAACTCTAAAATAACTTTTAAGAGCTGATTTTAGCTGAATGAAGGACCTTATTACAGCATCCTGTAGCATAAGTGAAAGTGTGAAATAAACAGAGACTTAGAAACAAGAAAGGGAAGGAAAAGAGAGAGAGAGAGAGCAGGAATGAAGAACAAAATGTGGACAGATTCAGAATTAGATTTTTCTTTAATCAGTTTCTTAATTTAACCACTGTGATGCGCTGAGTTTATTGTGAAATTCCCCCCTGTGCGCGTGAAATCAAGTGTTCCCAAAAATTATTTTTTTCTTTGTAAAATGATAAATTCCCTTCCCTGAACATGTCTATGTAAAAATAAATACAAATTCCACTTACTTGGCTGTGGGGACGTGGACGAGGTGCGCTATGACGTCATCAGGGCTGGTCGCCCGTGCATGACTCGCCCAGACACGGTCGCGCGGGCCATTCAAGCACCGCGTGTTGCCACAAATATATTTTCAATATTTGTTCTATGTATTTCCAATGCAGTTTTATTTGTTTTTTTTATCGTATATGATGCATATTTGTGTCCTTTACAATATGTATACAGTAGAACGTTCATAATGTTCCATGGAACTGTGATACATGTGTTAGTAATGTGTCCACAATAAATGTTTATTGTTGCAATATTACTTGTTAAAAATTCACTAAAATTACTATATGTACAGTTTCACACACTATTTACACAGTAACACACTGTATTCACACTCAGTACTTCGGAAGTGAGTAATAATCACGAACAGTCCATGGTACACAGCGTGACTTCGCTCTCGTTGCACCAGATACAGATAGATTTTTGCTTACTGTTTCTTCATTCTGTGTGCTTGCAAATAGCGCACAAACATACACCCTTGGCTTTAGTACTTGTAGGTGGTATGTAGCCAAGCTTGTAAAGCATAAGGTAGTATTGAAAGAGTTAGGAAAGATTAATTTGTAAGGTAGCTTTGAAAAGATCGCTTTGTAAGGTCCCACACAGGAACAGATTCTGCCCCTCGAAGAGTGTCCATCAATCTAAGAGAGATTCAGGCATTCTGAGAGATTCAGCCAGCCCAAAGTGTCAGTCAGTCTGGAAGAGATTCAACTATTTTTGAAAATATCTATGGAAAACACCACCATGGAAGCCGCTAACACTGTGTCATCTATGCTACTTGTATCAGATGCATCGTCACTGACGCAGAAAACGATTCATCTATGTATCATCTATATAAATTAGAGATGCATAGGTGGGTAAGGGTGGCGCTCAGAGCTGCAACTGGATACGCTCGCTGTATTGTCCTCATAGGTGCTGTATCACTTGCATCCGACCTTTGTGTTAGGTCCTTATTGCGCCTAGCTTCACCAATATCATGCCCTAATGTTCTTCAAACAATAAGGTTTGAATTTCATCGACAGTGCGCAATCTTTCAACACCACGTCGGACAGGTGTTTGGGAGCCGAGGTGCGTGTGCCACCCCATGGTTGCTCACTCAGTACTAACCCAGCCAGCAGCCCTAGGGCATTCTGGAATTTTTTCCAAGATGGCTACCTCTCACTGGAGGTCCTAAGTGTCCATTTCGTACACAATCAACCGCACACACATTTTGAATGGGGTACGAAAAAATCAAAAAGAGTTTTCTCGGTTGGCGCAGTCCAGTGGTTAAGAAACAAAGCAGGCCTGGTCCATATAGTTTGCCGAATTGCAGTCATACTGTTCAGTACATGTAAAGTTCAGTACTTAACATTCTAGTGCCATATCATTATGTATCTTAAATGCTAAATATATCTGAAACTACAGTACTTTGAGATTTCCAGCATTCCTCCTTTGGGGAAACGCCTGTTGAGTCGCCCCTGTTCCGGATAGTACTTTTGGATTCAAAACCAAGGCAAGGCTCCTTGAAAAGGAAACGAGTAGCTGGTTGTTTTTGTTGCACTTGGTTCTGGTTTGTATGGGTGTTGGGTTCTTGTACGTTCAGTTGGGTTTGTGCTTAACACTATCTGTAACTCTGGACCAGACTCGTGTCCATTATTTTTCTCATGAATCCTAACTTTGGACCAGACTTGTGTCCACTACAAAAAATGTTTGTATAAAATTCATTTTTTATCCAGTCGACCTCGGGATAGTATCAAAATAAGCACCTTTAGAATGCGCACAATTTGATACCAAAATGAAAGATGTAACATGAAACTTGATGTTCAAACACTTATATGATTATAAATAGGTTTTGGTCAAAATTTTAAAATATTTGTTAAAAATCTATTTATTGTGCTATTATGTTGGGATTAGTTCTAAAATGCGTGCCTTTACGTCGCGAACAATTTGATACCAAAATGAAAGATGTAACACAAGAATTTATGTCAGAACACCTTAAAGATATAAATAATTTTGTGATGATGAGCTTCCAGAATTAAAATATTTGTTAAAATTCCAGTTATTGCTCTATTATTATGGGACTAGTTTTAAAATACGCGCCTTTTTATTGTGAACAATTTGATACCAAAATGAAAGACGTAACATGAAAATTGATGTTATCAAACTGAACGAGTATACACATTAGGTTGTAGTGAACAAATTGGTGCTCGTTCACAAGTAATTTAGGCTTTTCTGAGGGGAGGCACTCCAAACTTTTGTACATTATATTCATACACATCTGTAGGGAATTTAATTGCGAACACAATGATACCAAAACGAGCAACGTAGCACGAGAATTAAGGTGAGAAAGCTGAAACGAGTATACACACTTAGGTGTCACCACGCGCTTACCCGCACGCTCGGTACATGACCCCTAAGTTGACCGCGCGCCTGCCTGGTGACCAATAGTGTTAACACTTTAGTTTGGTAATAACGCAGCATTGGGTGCGACATTTAGTAGACGAATTTCAGGTAACGACGCAACATTGTGTCGTCCGTTAAAAATTGTGCCCAGCATTCGCACTTGGCTGTGGGAGGGGTGCGACGCGGTTTTGGACCTTATATGCATTGTATATATAAAGTTGAAAAGAGTATACACATTTTATTGTGTTTGATTAGTGCTCACGGGGGTAACGCAATGTCACTGTCTTTGTTTACTGTGGGAGGTATGCTGGGCTCTTGGAGTTTATATGCATTTAGTCCTGTAGAGAATTCAGTTGCGAACACATTGATACCAAAATGAAAGACCTATGACGAGAATTGAGGTGACCAACGTGAAAAGAGTGTACACATTTTATTGCTCTTGCGCGCTCCCGGGTAACACCCTCTCGCTTTCTCTTTTTTTTGTGCAGGTGGTACGCCGGGCTTTTGGACTTTATATGCATTTAATCCTCTAAAGAATTCTATTGCAAACACATTGATACCAAATTGAAAAACCTAGGACGAGGATTTCGGTAACAGTTGAAAAGAGTATACACTAAGAGTATACACTTTTCAGAATTACCACGCGCTCCCATGGAATGCCAGGACCCACCTGGGGTAGTGCGGCGCTCGCTCGCACAGAGCGCGAAAGTATTAAGAATCATGCTAAGTGATCATTCCATTCTTTCTGTTGCTTCTGCCTTTTCTTGTTGAAAGATGATGGGTTTTGGTGTATGGCAGCTGTGGACGCTCACTCTTGCACCTAGCAGTTCTGCTCATTGTCTTGTTCAAACTGGACAGCCTAGTACCCCAAGCTTCAGGACTATTTATTTACTTCATATCTGGTAGGGTTGCAATGGATCCTCCACCCATTCTAGAGTCTGTTTGCCATAAGCAGCTTTCCAGGCTGCTTGCCTGTGTTTTATGACACTGATGGCTCTTGCAGCCTCGAGTGTGCTATGTGTCGTTGTTGGATGTGTGTGTAGGGAAGCCTCCCTCATGGGAAGCAGCTCACCAGGCAGGGGTTCATTTACAGTTGCTGACTATTGTTAGCATGGAACTATACAGTTTTAAGGCTTTGCTCTCAGACACTTGTTCCAAGTTCAAGCCAACCTTGGCTGTTACTCGTTGTGCAGTCGGTGGTCTTCTTCTTGTTTGACCGCTGCTCGTTCCTCCTCAAAATATCTGCTAATAAAGGTGCCAAAATGACTTGGAATCAAGGCCTTTCAAGCTGGTGTTAACAGCTCTGGGCACTGCACTTGTAGAGTCAACTGGAGTGCAGGAGCCTAAACTTACCATGTTTGTTCCTCCTGTATTCATGTGGAACACTTCTAGTGCAGTATTTTTGGCACCAGGAGGCTTCTGCAGGTGGCTTCAAGTACGGGTTTGGAGTTAGGCTCTTAACTGTGTCCATCCATTTCTTTTTCTATAGATGGATCCATATTTCCTTTTTGAAGATAGCAAAACTTAATTTAGCAGATTGCAAACCCATGTCCCCTTTGCAAGTTTTTTGGCAATGCCGGGGATGTCTTCTCTGGCTCCATTGCCTTTCTTGCCAATAGCTTCATTTGAGATTTTGCACCTTTATATTTCCTCCTCAGTGATAGCAGTGCCCTCCAGAGTTTGTGTGTTGGTCTCCACTTTGGTTCTGTTTTGTAATCTCACTCACTGTCACTTTTCTTTCGTTTGTGACTTGAAAATACTTTTTGCAGCTGCAGATGAGTGCTCATCTTGCTCTTGTTCCATTGTGGTGCTAATTGTCAATGTGTGAGAAATGGTACAAATGGCGGTTAGCTTTATTTCTTATCTCCACTATTGAGATAAATCTATACTATTGAGATATATCTCCACTGCTGAGATATTTCTCCACTATTGTGGTGTATCTCTACTATTGAGACATACCTCTACTTTTGAGATGTATCTCCACTATTGACTTTTGCTTATAACATTACCTGGCAAGACTCAATAGAAAATTTTGTTTAGTACTGAATACAAATATCAAAAGAATTATTTTGTTTAATAAAACAAAAATAATTTTTGCCTTTGTTTCTGAAAAGTAATTAAATTTTTGTTTGTTTACAGGTGGTAGTAACACAGCTGTTTGCTCCAGAGAAAATTGCATCATCATATTCCCACCTGACAACTGTACTGCCACGCATGGGACATTCTCTTATTGTGGATCATCGAGGGTCACTCTGGGTATTTGGTGGGTATTCATTGTCAAGAGGTCCACTGAACGACATTCAGCAGTTTGACACGCACAACAGCAGCAACGTCTGGCAGCAGGTGACTGTTAATGTGCAGCCTGGACGCCAGCCGCCACCTAGTAGATATTTTCACGCAGCTGCGTACGTTCCAAATCAGAGAGAGATGTATGTTTATGGGGGGTTGAATGAAACGACCTTTTTAAAAGACTTTTGGAAATTTAATATTGATTCAGAGAGTTGGAAAGAGTTGAAGCCTCACCCTGATTTGCCACCTCTGGCTGGTCATTCTCTAACTTACCGCAGTGATGCAGAATCACAGTCGTTGGTGTTGATTGGTGGAGCCTCATCAGAGTATGGTTTCTTGGAATGTGTCTGGGAATACAACTTGGGTAATGGCCAGTGGAACAAGGTGAAGACAGGTGGCGCTATACCTGTTGGCATATACGGTCACAGCACAGTTTATCACGAGGGTGCAAAAACATTTTATGTCTATGGTGGTTATTCTTTTAAGGTAGATAAAGTTGACCATTTTCCAGACCTTTATGCCCTCGACTACACTCGCAAGAAATGGTCGGTGCTTCCACCAGATCGTAGAACAAACCTTAATCCAGCGTCTCTCCCGGCTTCGAGAACCTTTCATTCGGCAGTCACAACAAAGGACTATATGGTTATAATTGGAGGTGACATTAATGACCATCTAGACTCAAACCAGGGGCTCTTGGTTTATTCATTTAAGTGCAACATGTGGATTCCCCTAAATGATAAGTTTATAACACTTGTTGGTCATGATATAACCCCACTTATTGGAACTAGTGCAGCAATATATGGCTTGACCATATACTTATTTGGTGGTTATTTTGGCACTCTTCAGGGATCAATGGTTGAAATAAAAATACCACCAGATCTCTGCACTTTAAATGCCAACCAAACCCAGTGTCGCGATGTCATTGGATGTGCCAACTGTGTGGTGCATGAAAGTTCGGGTACAAACACATCCTATTGTTACTCCAACACTGGAGAAGAGCCCAGCACTTGCCGCAATCCTCGTTATGGAAAGAGTAGTGTGGTGGGTGTGCGTTGTGATGCAAGAATGCTTGAAGACCATGACTGCTATCAACACAAATCCTGCACGGAATGCTTAGCTGAATGGCCTGCTCACCCTCATTCGGAACAACGTTGCCAGTGGTGTCTGAATTGCTCTAAAGGAAAGTGTATACCCCGTGATAGTGATTGTGCACAAGAAAATGACGGCGATTCTCAAACGAGGGATGATGATGGATCTGGTCGGTATATCATCACAGACTCTGATAAATGTCATGGGGGCAACTGTGTTGCTTCTGATTGCGACAAGTGTGGAACCCTCAAGTGCATCTGGACTCAGCAAGTCCTCCGTTCATCTGAGCTATGTTATACCCTTCATGCTAAGCCAATTTATAACTGGAATTGTGTTAAAAGTATGATTCAGCGGCACTCATCACATGTGGTGGAATCTTCCCCACCTAACCAGTGTCCTGTTCGTTGCCATTATCACAATAATTGTCATGATTGTTTAAGTGCTAAAGGTGGTGAAGGTGGCTGGCAGCAGTGTCACTGGTCACCATCACTAAAGGAGTGTCTTGGGCCTAGCTATATTGCACTACGCTGCTTAGGTGGAACTTGTGGCCTCATTTTATCAGGTGACGAAGATAAATGTCCACGTCCTTGTGAGGACTTTGCTCAATGTTCTCATTGTTTGAGCCACTCGCACTGTGGCTGGTGTGCCCTAGATACAGAGGTGGGAGGGTTAGGGTTGTGCACAGAAGGCTTGCTAGAAAGACCTAATGGTGTCACATGTGAAAACATGAACTTCTCTGACATTGTCTCCAACTCCTCGGTCATCTCCCTTCATCACCTCCGTCAAAATGCTCGATTATACCCTGCAGCAAGCAGAAAAGTTATGCCCCCTGTGTCTTGGCATTATGATGCTTGCCCTCCTGAGGATGAGTGTAAGAATGGTCATCACACATGTAATGATAAGAGTCAAACGTGTGTAGATCGTCCCAAGGAATATGAATGTATTTGTGCGCCTGGGTATAACATGACAGAAAATGGTTACTGTGTTCCAGTCTGCTCTCAAGGTTGTGTCTTTGGGATTTGCGTCGAGTCTAATAACTGCTCGTGTGATTTTTGGTTTTGTGGGCACTAACTGCTCAATTAAATGTAATTGCAATGGTCATGCAAACTGTGAAGGTCCAGATAAGTTAGATATATGCTTGAAATGCTTTAATAACACAATGGGTGATCAGTGTGAAAAATGTAAACCCCTCTTTGTTGGGGATCCTCGGAATGGTGGGCAGTGTATAAGTTGTTTTGAGTATTGTAACATGCATGCTAATAGTTGCAGCCCCCAAGAACTGGTAAGTAAGTACAATTCGACTCTCCCTGGCGATACCAAGACAAACATAATAAATGCTGTAAAAGGGACAGAAGGGGCAAGAACAGATGCATATTGTGTTGGGTGTGCCAACAACACCACAGGGCCAAAGTGTGATAGCTGCTTGCCGGGCTACTTCCGAGGGGTGGAGGACATGAGCCACCCCTGCCGTCCATGTCAGTGCAACGGACACGGCACAACCTGTAACCCAGTTTGGGGCACAGAATGCAACTGTGGCAATAACACAGATACTCAATGTGCAGGCAGTGGCAAAACAAGATTAGTCAGTACTGAAAAGGAAGAAGATAAATATTGTTGGCAGCAGCAGTGTGCCAAATGTAAAGACTCTTATTTGGGCAACCCAAGTAATGGCCATCAGTGTTATAGGCAGATGAATGTAGACAAAGAATACTGTCTAGATCCATATACCCAGAATGATTGTGACACCAAACCTAGTACCCTCAGCCGAGGTCAGACTGTGTTTTTTGCTGTACAGCCAAAGTTCATGAATGTTGACATTAGACTAATTCTGGATATAACAAAAGGTGGTGCAGATGTGTACTTCAGCACCAGGGAGGATACATTTGTTGTCACCGTCAACCAGAGCACGGGCCAACAGCAGGTGGAAATTGACAGGAGCTATTCCATAGCAGAAGAAACAGGACCCATCATGTATACTTCATCTTTGAACAGGAATTTTGTTGGTACAGGTTTCGATCTCTATGATGTTAGCAGCTATACCATATCTCCGACAAAGGAGTTAGTTGCAAATACAACACACCAAACTGTAACGGAGTATTGTCTCAATGAAAAAGTTGCAGAAGGATTGAAAACCTTTGCAACAGTATCAAGATCTAATGAAATATTAATAGTGAAAAATATTAGTAACAGATTAGTAATCACACTTCCACAACATCAACATGATTTGAGATCTGCAAAATTTTATGTAGTTGTGTATGGTATTGGAGGTATAAAGGTGACGGATACATTTGGCTCAATTTTCTTCCGTCAAGATCAACCAAGAATTGATCTGTTTGTTTTCTTTTCTGTGTTCTTTTCCTGCTTTTTCCTATTTCTTGCTGTGTGTGTAGTGGTTTGGAAAATCAAACAGGGTGTGGATGAAAGACGAACCAGACGACGCAACGAGCAGGAAAGGGAACATATGGCCAGACGACCATTTGCAAATACAACATTAGTGCTACATGCAGAAGAGGAATTTAATCAGGATGTCCTAGATATGCCCCCAGACCCAACTCCTTGGTCTCCAGGTAGGCGGAAAAGGGCTGCCAAAAAGGATCAGTTTAGAGACGGCTTTAATGTAGGACCTCTAGCAGTGGAACCAACAGACGATGGAGTAGCAGCAGTGCTGACCGTGATGGTTCAGTTGCCTGGTGGAGGCATTGGTAATTCCGTGGACTATGGAGATGGACCAACTCATCGGTTGGCCTTGGGGTCTGCTCTGTGTTTAATGTCACGTATCTACCCTCCTGCCTCCAGACCGTTCCATCTCCGCCGACGTACTTCTCATATGGTAACCTGAACCTTTTAGGACACTAAATGCTAAAATGAAATTTTATAATTGCCAGAATAGTCATCATTAGTAATTTATAGCATTTTATTCTTACCTCCTGGGTAGAGTGGCATTAAAGGTGGCATCCTTAAAATACGAGCTGGACTTCGTGTTGAAGCTGTGCTTTAATTCATAACGAAAATTTATTGTTACTCAACTTTGTTTAGTTTATTTGCAGCTGTCGACTGCTCATAAATGCATATCACAAATTTTCACTGAGATTTCTGCTTCAGTAATTTATTTTGCATCAAAAATCCGTACACAATGAAACTCTGAGGCTTGAAAACTTTATGATAAATCGCTACAGAAATTAATTTACATACAGCCCATATTCTCATACTTTTATGGTTAGCTCTAAGTTCTACTTTGTGGCCATGGTGATTTTAGATTGTTGTAATTTGCTGTGATATTATTGTCTAATCTCATAGACTTAGTAGTTTATTAAGGAACATTGTAAGTAAGAAATGCAATTTACACTTTTTTTCTTCGTATTTATCATATTAAGGTAAACATTTACTGTTTCCATTCATGAATCATGATGCAGGCATGGTAATTCAAATAGTTGGTTTGAATTTCACTCTAAAAATTAATATACCAGTAAATAAAAATAAGAAAGAATTGTGACATTAGTGGACATTTTTCCTGAAATGACCATTTTTGGTTGCCATGATTGTTAGAATGTAAATATGGTTCTTAGTAGTTGTAAGCAAAGTTATACATCAGCTTGCACATCATTGAGCTTGATTTCCCAATTTATACAGCTATGACAATACTGTACTGTACTAGTAGAAATTACTCGAGACGAGGGACTCGACAAGCGACTAATGAGGGTACTCTATGTATCTTTGTGTTTACAGTAGCTGAGCTTAATAACATTAAAGCAGTAGGAGATGGTACACATGAGCAATTAGATGGTACATTTCTCTCTCTCTCCAGTCAAAGAGTAGGGGAAAAAGCATGAGTGTTGTTCATTCACAGATTGTTCTGAGATTACTCTGTTTGGTAAACTTTCTGATCAAATCTTGTTTATGGTATAACCACCACACTTGGCTTTTTGTTTTTATCTTTATCTATAAATTAGAATGTCAGTTTGTCTAAGGTTGAAAATTAACATAAATTTTCTAAGTATCATACTTTGCCCATAGCAGCATAAAACTGACAATCTTCCCACAGCTCATGTGCCAGTGGGGAACGATCTACTTCTTTGTATATTTCCTTAATAATAAAGACATATTACATATGTTCCTACACATGGAGCCGGAAGCCAAGGAAAAGGGGACCGGATGCACGACAGAAGAGGAAGGAAGGTCGGACTCCTACCTCAAAGTCCGGGTCCCGAAACCAAAGCGAGGCAGTACCGGGGCAACCGGGGAAGCGACCAACTCGACGCGTTGCAGTAACCTAAACCGAGCATGCAACGCCTCCGCTGCCTACATCCACATATGTTCAGGAGCTTGGGTGAACTGGGGCACGCACAAGGCGCAAATGTCACACAATACTCCGGGTCAAAAGGATCACCGACCTGACAGGCAGCATGGCAGAGGCACAACCGTGAATGTCACTGCTAGACAAGGGGACAGAGCAACATCAAACTCGCACAAAGCGAGAGAGGACTCAAGGGTCGCATCCATCGAACCACGGAACCCCTGTGGAGTTTCCCAGGGCCCTTAGCCTTGGTGTCACGCTTGGGAAACCAGGCAGGGTACTGCAAACAGGCCTCCAAAACTACCAAGAAAACATCTAAAGCTAAACCCCCAGAAACATATCCACTCATGGGGCCAAGCAGGGGGTGCCACCCAGAACACAGAGAATTGAGATAAAAAAATCCAAGTACAGATAGGGGCAACCAACCAAAGGCAGACCCCACCAGGCAGAGAACACCCTGCAAAGAAAAGAAAACCCTGCAGGAGGGCAACGTATTCAGGCAGAACAGAGCTGCCTGCTACTATAGGTGAAAACTAGCTGTGCAATACCCCTGCGCCCCCACCAGTGACGAAAACTACCTCCTACCCAGAAGCAAACAAGGGCAATAAAAACCCCAGCCGACTCCAAGGGCGGCCAAATACTGAGCAGTAAAAGACACATTGGAGGTAGAACCTAAGGTGACTTGTGGAAGGTGACCCCAAGCCCCAAGGAAGTACTTATAGGGCACCTTGGGAAGGAAACCCTAGGCGCATGCAGCCTGAGTACCGCAGAATATTACTTCTGGCTCACACACTACATGTTGAGGGCTCACACCACAAGGCACGGGAACTGAAAACAATAACTGGAGCCAGAGGCACCCGACTTGCCAGTATCACATCAGCCAAGAACTGCTGGTTGGATCGTTGGCGCTAGAGTCTGGGGCTTCCCTTTCCCCCTCCCGGGGAGGGGAGGGGGGGTTGCGCAGATGGCGGTGCGGCGACATGATGACGTCATGCTAGTTTGCTAGTTTTCACTTAGGGAGTTCTGTCCACTCGTTCGGCTTTTGGTAGCAATATTTTCAAGAGAATAGTGGTTTGTTTTGGGGCACCTATATTTCTGGGTGCCAGACCTGGTCGATGGCAGACACAGAATGCTTCCAAACACGAGGGGTTTATAGGCCATTGCTCCTCATGCCTCTCTGAGGGGGGTCAGGTTTTGGCTCGTGGCCCCGGTAGGCAAGAACTCCATGCACTTTTATGCCAGAAGCTAGTAGTCGCATATCAGCCTGAATAGCTCAGGGAACCTCCGGGTCTCACCCAGAAAATGGCATTCATTACATTCAATGGTGTTTTTTACTACAGTCAGTGTGGTCTAGCTGTTGAGGTACCAGATACGCCGAGTTGCATGCTCCTGGCTGTCTGGGTTCAAATCCTTCTGAGGTGTGGAGTTTTCAGTTTTAAATATATATATATATATATATATATATATATATATATATATATATATATATATATATATATATATAATATATATACTGTATATGTTGTACCTAGTAGCCAGAATGTTGTACTCAGCCTACTATGCAAGACCCGATTTGCCTAATAGGCAAAGTTTTCCTGAGTTATATATTTTTCTAACATTTTTCTTATGAAATGATAAATCTGTCCATTTCATTATGTATAACTTAATTGTTTTAAATTTGAGTTAAAACTACAATAGATATATGACCGAACCTAACCAACCCTACCTAACCTAACCTAACCTACCTAACCTAACCTAACCTAACCTAACCTAACCTATCTTAACCTAACCTAACCTATCTTAACCTAACCTATCTTAACCTAACCTAACCTATCTTAACCTAACCTATCTTAACCTAACCTATCTTAACCTAACCTAACCAACCTAACCTAACCAACCCTACCTAACCTAACCTAACCTAACCTATCTTAACCTAACCTAACCTATCTTAACCTAACCTAACCTATCTTAACCTAACCTAACCTATCTTAACCTAACCTAACCTAACCAACCCTACCTAACCTAACCTAACCTAACCTAACCAACCCTACCTAACCTAACCTAACCTAACCAACCCTACCTAACCTAACCAACCCTACCTAACCTAACCTAACCAACCCTACCTAACCTAACCTAACCTAACCAACCCTACCTAACCTAACCTAACCAACCCTACCTAACCTAACCTAACCAACCCTACCTAACCTAACCTAACCTAACCAACCCTACCTAACCTAACCTAACAACCCTACCTAACCTAACCTAACCAACCCTACCTAACCTAACCTAACCTAACCAACCCTACCTACCTAACCTAACCTAACCTAACCAACCCTACCTAACCTAACCTAACCAACCCTACCTAACCTAACCTAACCTAACCAACCCTACCTAACCTAACCAACCCTACCTAACCTAACCTAACCTAACCTAACCAACCCTACCTAACCTAACCTAACCAACCCTACCTAACCTAACCTAACCAACCCTACCTAACCTAACCAACCCTACCTAACCTAACCTAACCAACCTACCTAACCTAACCTAACCTACCTAACCTAACCTAACCTAACCTAACCTATCTTAACCTAACCTAACCTATCTTAACCTAACCTAACCTATCTTAACCTAACCTAACCTAACCTAACCAACCCTACCTAACCTAACCTAACCTAACCAACCCTACCTAACCTAACCTAACCTAACCTAACCTAAACTAACACAACTAAGTCAATAATTTATGTTCCTAATATAATATAATAATAATAATTGAAATAAACTAATTGGAAACAATTTATTGAAAATATAGAAAATCTCTCGGCCTATTAGGCAAATCGGGCCTTGCATAGTAGGCCAAGAAGTGCATTCTGGCTATGGGTACGACATATATATATATATATATATATATANCTTTTAACCTTACACTGCTCAGGGGTCCTGGGGACATTTACACCCCTGTGCGCAAAAAAAAAAATTCCAAAAAATTTTTTCGTCTTCTAAACACGTTAATTTGTGTCCCCTGAGCACGGGAAAAATAGCAAAAAAATCGTAGGTCACATATTTTGGGCGCAATTGACCGAGGAAGTCTGGCAAAAAGTGGGCGTTGACAGAGCGGTCGCCAGGGCCGGTCAGCGTCACCCGCGCTGACAGATGGGAGTTGCCACAAAGATATTATTACCTAATTGTTTCAATGTCTCCGATTGATTTTTTCTTAGTTTTTTTGCAGTAATATTATTCAATAGTGTGTATTGTAATATATTTATATAATAAAAGTGGTGAATAATCGCTATACTCAAAAGTATGGTGTGCATATTAGTGATTCAATTATTATGTTCATAAAACAATAAACAAACAGTTTTGCTGCTATTACACTCTATACACAGGTTATATATAAGTATCTGCATATCTTGGTCACCATAACGAACCACTAAGTTGGTATTGAGAGTCGAAAAGCAACGAAGAGTTACCGCCACACACCAGCCAGCCACTCGCTGCCACTCCCTCAACACACGCACTAAACTTTCTCCCCCAACAGTACCATTTGTGGTGTTATTACACTATATACAGACGTTATATATAAGTATGTATATATTTTGTTCACCACAACTGTACAGCTAAGCTGATATAGTTATTTCAGGCACTAAGAGTCGTCGCTATACACAGCTGGCGGCTGGCGGCTCCCTCACTCATTCAAGGTCACACACACACTAAACTTTCTCCCCCAACAATACTGTTTGCTGCTATTACACTCTATACACAGGTTATATATAAGTATTTGCATATTTTGGTCACCATTACGAACCACTAAGTTGGTATTGAGAGTCGAAGAGCAACGAAGAGTTACCGCCACACACCAGCCAGCCACTCGCTGCCACTCCCTCAACACACGCACTAAACTTTCTCCCCCAACAATACCATTTGTGGTGTTATTACACTATATACAGACTTTATATATAAGTATGTATATATTTTGTTCACCACAACTGTACAGCTAAGCTGATATAGTTAGTTCAGGCACAAAGAGTCGTCGGTATACACAGCTGGCGGCTGGCGGCTCCCTCACTCATTCAAGGTCACACGCACTAAACTTTCTCCCCCAACAATACTGTTTTCAGTGTTATTACCCTATATACACATATTATATATAAATATCTACATGTTTTATGCACTGTAACTGTACACCTAAGCTTGTAGTGCGCCCAAAGAGCATAGTGGCCACTCTCTAAACAGCTTGACAAATCATGCAGACGACGTCACCTCCGTCACCCAAATGGCTCCTCCGTCACCCAGATGGCTCCTCCCAGCATAACCCTTTTGCTGTTATTACACTAATACACACATTATATATAAGTATCTACATTTGTGTTCACCATAGAGAACCACTGAGCTGGTATGATGAATGTAAACAATAACAGGTGGCCACACAGTCAGTAAACGATGCTGTCTTCCTCAGTCTCTCAGCATCACTCCTCCCACAGCGCTAATTATTACAACAATCCTGCTATTATCACAACCCTGGTTATTTATATCACAGTCACGGGTCATCTGTAATATTGTCATCACTAAATAATAACAGTTATATATTTATTTTGACATTTTTCGGCGATGCTGTGGTCACACGCTGAACAGCAATGCTGATCGCTCATGCTGCGTGCGCCAGCCTTGGTTGCTCCAACAGTAATGTGCCTCTCACACCTGAGAATATTGCCCACGATTTTTTTTTTAAATTGCGTCTGTTTACAAGAGCCCTGAGGAAGCTACTGTGAACCCCGTGTAGCCGCGGGCCATTTGAATCGGGAATGGCACCCTATGGCGTATATATACGCCATGCGCACCGTCGGACATGTTACTCAGGGTGTATATATACGCCATGCGCAGTTTAAGGGTTAAATACATGGATGGCGATATACTAAAGAAATTGTTCACGACTTTTGTTAGGCCAAAGCTAGAATATGCAGCGGTTGTGTGGTGCCCATATCTTAAGAAGCACATCAACAAACTGGAAAAGGTGCAAAGACATGCTACTAAGTGGCTCCCAGAACTGAAGGGCAAGAGCTACAAGGAGAGGTTAGAGGCATTAAATATGCCAAAACTAGAAGACAGAAGAAAAAGAGGTGATATGATCACTACATACAAAATAGTAACAGGAATTGATAAAATTGATAGGGAAGATTTCCTGAGACCTGGAACTTTAAGAACAAGAGGTCATAGATTTAAACTAGCTAAACACAGATGCCGAAGAAATATAAGAAAATTCACTTTCGCAAACAGAGTGGTAGACGGTTGGAACAAGTTAGGTGAGAAGGTGGTGGAGGCCAAGACCGTCAGTAGTTTCAAAGCGTTATATGACAAAGAGTGCTGGGAAGACGGGACACCACGAGCGTAGCTCTCATCCTGTAACTACACTTAGGTAATTACACACACACACACACACACACACACGCACGCACGCACGCACGCACGCACGCACGCACGCACGCACGCGCGCGCGCGCGCATGCACGCGCACGTGTATATATATATATATACATGCATATTCATTCATTCATTCATACATACTCACAATATAATATTTATATTTTATTTTTTCCAGGCATGTACCCTAAAATGCAAGGTGTTTATGGGCACAGTGTATTCCTGCGTGGAGGCAACACAATGGTTATAGTAGGCGGCTTTCATGGCACAGTAAATAGTCACGTGTTGGCTTATGTTTTGCCTTCTACTCTGGTCTCTCCTGATGGACGCGATTTTGACACAGATGAGGCATGCCGAAGACACAACAGCCAGGTCTGTGTGATGTTATGTCCATTAGTCTGTTGACCTGACTCCATTCCCTGCTAAATGGTGTAAACATTCTCATGCTCTTGCTTTTCAGGTGCCCAGAAAGAGTGAAATTCAGTATATGTATTTATGAGGTAGACATTAAACAAAAACTTGTTAACCATCTGGTGCGGTACGCTTAATGGCAGTTGACGAGAGGCATTCATGAACTTTATATATGCTGTAACGTGTTTATTTCTTTATTGCATCACAGCATCTTCCAAAATGCTGTGCAGTGCCTGCTGCAACTAGAGGTAGTGTTTCTCGTGTCTGCATCATTGGCCAGTGTAAAAATCTAATATACAGTATTTAGTACTGTACAGTATATATATATATATATGGCTTGGGAGTGTCTTTAGAACTTAACCAGCTAGCTGCAGCTACAGTACCATTATAGGTGTCACTTCCTTCCTGTAAAAAAAAACGTACAAAATGATAAATTTGCATGTAAAAAGTAAGTTAAATGAAACAAAAAACCCACAAATATCTAAAGTTTATGGTTTCTAACACATTGACAAGAAACAGTGAGGTGTTCAGAAGGGTGTTCTTAAACTGTTTGTTTTGCTAATAATTTCTTTATTCTGTTGCAGGCATCCTGTGTATCCAACCTAGAGTGTGGTTGGTGTCCATCTGACTTGAGCTGCTACGAGAGGTCACGTGGAGCTAACTGTACCAATAACTTACAAACGTCACAGTGTCCCGGTGTTTGTGCTTCATTGCATTCATGTCAGTCCTGTGCTATACATGGTAGATATACCCGTGGTGGTCCATGTGCCTGGTGTGTTCAGACGGCCAAATGCCACGAGCGAGATGAACCTAGTGGTGGGTTGGGACGGTGTGGATCTCCTGATGATAATCCGTTGAATTTGGAGGGATGGTGGGGACCCCATGGTAATGACCTAATTACCCCCGAAGAGTGTCAGCAGCTTGACTTGAGACCTGGCATAACTGTCATACGTTATCGTCATCCAATTGATCTGGCCAAGCCTGATCATGTTGCTATAGTAAACACCACAATTCAAGAACTACGGGACACTCAGGAATTTCGTGGGGCACGGGATCTACATACAGGAGGAAGCACCATGGCTCACTTAATTGGGTTCATACATCCCTTAGGAGTAAGGCCAGTGAAAGGAGACAAAAATCTAATGGTGTTTGTTCAGGCTTCACACGTAAATGCCTCACTTTGGGTCTCTCTCAACGACTCCAAAGAGAACTTGGAATTAGTCGCAAGCATAGATGCTAAAAAAGTTACTACAAAAGCGGCGCAAAGGCCCAACGAAGGAGCCATCTTTATGGACTTGTCTCGTGGTCGTCGGTATCTTACGAAATTGCAAGTTAGCCAGCCTGTTCAACACTCTCCTCATATTGGGGTTGTGAGCATAGTGTGGAATGCTCATGCCCACTCCCACCGTGTAATATCTCTGGAATATCTAGAACCATATAGTGTAGGAGGTGCCGCATGTGCTGCTCATGTCACTTGTTTGGCCTGTCTCACAGATGCCAAGTGTGGTTGGTGCAGCCAAACCTCGTCTTGTGTTGCTAGGCATGACCAACAGTCTTCTTGTTCTTTAACTACAGCAGAAGGCACTGAAAATGACTACTTTCTGACACTAGTACCTGAGCAGTGTATAACATGTGAACAGTATATTTACTGCAATGATTGTGTTGGATCTGGACTTTGTGAATGGCTGCCAGATGAAGCCTATTGTTCTAGAAAAGGAAGATTTCAAGGGGCTGTAATAGAGGTCAATAAATGCCCTGCACCTTGTCATAAGCGCAAGTCCTGTGCTACATGTCTTGGGGACCCTGGACGTTGTGCATGGTGTCAAGAATCAAGTGTAAGTCTCTTAGATATATTTTTGGTATTATGGTCTTACTTTGTTTTGTTATTGAATAGATTTGACTACTTTTAATCATGATAGTATAAGATATTTAAAAACTTTTATTGAATAATATATGAATTTTTCTTTCAGGAATGTTTCCTTTTCTCAGTATATACATCTGTTTATCAATATGGCTCATGTCGTGTGTGGCTAGATGAAGACCACACCAATATGTCTTCTACCCTTCCTGCTACATTAACTAGCCCTGTTGAGACTGTAGAGCACGTAGGTACAACTTTGCCGTACCTCTCCACAACCGCCTCAGTTGAATCCAGCATTCCTGTGTAAGTAGTTATTGTATATACCTACATTATCATTACCCTTTTTCCTGCTTTCATGGGGTGGAACAGGCATGCCCTATCCTCATGGGATGCCTGTTTTGTATCCTTTCTTCTTGTTTGGTACATGTATTGCAATTTTAGACTGATGGAAGACTTGTCAGGAAGATGTACACGAGTGAAAAACATGAGGTACGGACATAGTCATGGAAAGTGAGAATGGAGAATTTTGTAAGAGGCAGATCTCATGATTCCATAAGGAACATACAGTATAGCAAGGTAGATGTTGATTAAATTGGGCTACACGTTGGCATTTTGTTGACGGCCCTTGGAGTGGAGTTTCTATGAGGCATGGCTTTAGAAGTATTGAATCAGGTGGATAAATATTGTTCTTGGTAACATAGCTGCATCTTCAGTATCTATAACCTGGTTATGTCTGTATTGAATTAACAATATTGCCACTCTTAACACATTCTTCCAATGTGGTTGCAGCTATTCCCTGGGTTATGTATCCTGTCTGTGTATGCTCTATTTTTTACTCAAAATTTTAATAATTTCTAACTCGATATATATATATTGTTCTAATATATTCGTGACTAGGGATAATCCAGTCTATACTTTGTTGAACCTCCAACAGTATTTCTGCTTCAAAATGTATAATGATCCACATGCCTATTTGAAGCAGTTAATTTCACTTGACAAGATTGTTTCCAGTTTCAAAGTCATACTCGGTGTCTTCAAAACATAGGTTCACACATTATTGCTATAGTCAAATCTTAACTATCAGGTTAAGTCATCCCCTTCTGAATAAGTTGTCAGTTGCATAAAGAAGTCTTTGCATATTGTTATTCGTACTTTTAAATTTTTTGTTAATTTATTTTGTATTGTATTGTCTTTGATGTATAACTGTATTTATTTTGAGCACTGAACAGAAATAGTGTGTTGAGCCCCTTGGGAGAGAAAGAGCTATGCATTATAATTGTTAGGCTAGTTCTCTTTGGTATCCCTTTCAATTTTGTTATGGTTTTTTGTTATGGTTTTCTTTAATGTATCTTGTTATTTACTCTTTGCAGATGAATTTTGTCGTTTCCCCTTTAAAGGGATAAATTCAGAAACATTGGGGAAAATTGTCTTGTAACCTTGATCCTGTTATGACACAGGCCGTTGTCCAAGTATCATTTTAGCCTTGAATGCCCATTTTACTTACCTTACACAAGAATTGATAATATTGGCTTTATAGAGTAATTCTAGGCTTTCCATATACTGTTTTAGATCCTTTAAGCAGTTTCTGCAGATCAAAGAAAATCCACAGGAGCCGTGATTAGGATTCGAACCAATGCGCTGGGTATTCCCAGTTCATTATTTTATTCCATTTTTTTTATGAGGGGAACCTATTGGCTCCCCGGAGCTATCCAGGCTGATATGTACAGTATGTCGTTAGACTTTGGCATCAGTCAGTGTGAATGGAGAGTTCTAGGCCTACTGGGGACCACGAGACAGAATCTGGCCCCCTCAGAGAGACACGAGGAGCCATGGCCTATAGAAATGCAAATGTGATTTGGAGCATTCTATATCTGCCATCGACTGGGACAGGCACCCAGAAAGGTAAGCGCCTCAAAAAAAAAACCTTATTCTGGTTTAAAACTAGACAATAAAAATAGACAAACTAGTGAACAGAACTCCCAAATAAAAAACGAGCAAACGAGCATGACGTCATACGAGCCGCGCCGCATGTCGTGTGCAGCTCCCCCCCCCTCCCAGTAGATGGAAGGGGGAACCCCAGGCCCCCACGCCTGCGATCCACCCACAAGTTCTTCGGCTGATGTGATTGGTCAAGGTCGTGTGGCTCCAGCTTGCACATTCTGTGTTGTGTTTTACCTTGGGTCCAGTACTGCTTACGGTGGCTTGCGAGCTGGGAGTAATATTCACAGGTAATCGGGCTGGCATGTGCTTAGGGTTTCCTTCCCTGAGTGCCCTGTAAGTACTGCCCTTGGGGCTAGGGGTTATCTTCCACAAGTCACCTTGGGCCTACCTCTGTTGGTCTTTTTGCTGCTCAGCGATTGACCACCCCGAGTGTGTTAGGGGGTTTCCTCCCTTGTTGCCTGGGGTAAGTGGTAGTTTTGCACTGGTAGGGGCACTGAGTACTGCGTAGCTAGTTTTCACCTATAACAGTGGCCGACTCTGTTCCTCCTGGGTACAATGTCCTCTTGCGAGGTTTTTCTATTTCTTTTGCTTAGTTGGGGGTCTGCTGTAGTCTCTTCCCCAGTTATTTGGGTGACCTTCTGTTTTCGGTGTGGTCCCCCTGCTTCGTCCCCCATGAGTGGACATGTCCTGGGGGTTCAACTTTAGCAGTTGTTTTGGTAACTTTGGGTGCCGGTTAGCAGTACCCTGCGTGGGCTTACCCTTAGCAATACCAATCTAAGGCCCCTGGGAAACCTCACGGGGAAGGGGGAGGGGGCATGGGGTCCGATGGATGCAACCCCTGGGTCCCTCTTGTCTTGTGTGAGTTTGAGGGTTGGTATGTCCCCTTGTCTCAGGGCGATGCTCATAGCTTTTGCCTCCTCCTGCTGCCTGTTGGGTCGGGTGACGCCTTGACCCAGAGTCCTGTGAGCATATGTTGCTTGTTTGTGACTCAATTCACCCAATTTACTGATGACATTATTTGGGTGCAGGCAGCTCAGCTCGAGGCATTGCAGACTAGGTTTAGGTTGCTGCAACATGCTAGGGTGGTTGCTTCCCCAGATGCCCCGCTTTGCGTATAGGGACCCGGACTTGGGGGGTTGGTCGCATTGCCTTGGTTCAGTTAGCACCCCCCTCGTTCTTCCCCTGCTGTGTTGTTGCCCCTTGGGATCTGTCAATCCCCCCCATCCTTCCTTCCAGCTTCTGAGCTTCTGAGGNTCTGGTCCCTGCTAGGTTTAGAACTCCTTTGATTGACTGTTGCCACTGTTTAATATACACACATCAGCCAGGTATAGCTCCGGGAAGCCGAAGGGTCTCACCCAGAAAATGGCATTTCATTACATTCAGCACTGGTTTTCTTCTGAATTGGATGAACTGCAGCAAGACATTTTCATACCACCATTTCCTAAGTAACATTAGAAATGACAACAGCCATCACTATCATGTCCAGTACTTTGTTATTGAAGTTGTATTGTTCATTTGTAGGAGAGGTAAGCAATGAACTCTGGCTCTACAATACAACCTTGGATGAATGGCGACTTCTAGGAGGCGGAGAAGAAAGTGGTGGTAACAAGACCCAAGATGATCCCCCAGGGTTAATGTATGCAACTCTCACTCTTGTAGACAACTCCTGGCTCTACCTGTTTGGTGGCAGTCTTCAACATGGAGAGTTTTCAAACTGCATGTACAGGATGAACTTAGAAGGCAAAAAGACATGGGAGAAGGTAAGTGTAAAGTTAGTTGACTAAAACATATTCCTACCTTTAACATTGATAGTCTATTTAATTGCATATATTGTATTAAATTACTGATGTTCTGTAATGACAAAGGCTCATTTGTGCAGGATAGTTCAGGGTTTGTATATTCAACCTGAAATTCAGGTTGAATTTCAGGTTGAATTTGGTGAATAGATTTTTGTGGAGTATTTGAATCCAACTTTTACTCGACCCATCCTCCAGCTGAAGCTGTAAGTTAAATACCGACTTGTGTAGATTTTAATGAGTGTATTTAGCTTGTGTGATGTGAACCCATTGGCTCTTCGTTTTGATGAAGGGCAGGGATTTTCCTTGTGATAGCATGGTACAGTAAATCCTTAATTTATGAAGGGATACACTTCTGGTAAAATGGGCTGCAAATTTGATTCTCACACATTAAACTGAAAGGTATGTGGGAAAACTAGGGATTCATTATAGAGAATGCATCTTTATTATTATTATTATTATTATTATTATTATTATTATTATTATTATTATTATTATTATTAGTATTATTACAGTATTATTATTATTTAATTTTCTTTTACTGCTATCTTAACAAAACATGAAAGTGCAGTATACGTAGTTTAATAGGCAATATGGTATTCTAAAAAGTACTGTGCTACATTCATTGGCAGGTACTTGTAGAGGCAGCATATCAAGAGGTGGGTGCACATGTTGTGGTCACCATGGGCGTGTGGACTGTTCTTATCGTGTTCTCTTTTGTCTTGTAGATATTGTAGGTAGCCAAGAATTATATTACAGCCTTCTCAAGGTCAAATCTTGACTCCAAAATTGGGTTAATTTCAGATGAAATGTCAATTACCTAGTTAGTTGCTGTGTGTTAGAAAAACTCGCCGCAGTCAATTCACGGAGTCCCGATCCCCTCATAGTGCTTATCTTCGTTTGGAACAAGACCAAGAGGGGACAAGAATGTTCCCTCTCTGAAGACTTATATTTCAAGTTACTGTATATTTCTGAAGTTAAAAATTATCTTTGTCTTTGATGGAGGTGCCAGAAGTTTTGATCATGGGAAAGCAGACAGGCTTGTTTTACTAAAGATTGCGTGGAAAGTTATTATTTTGAGAAGGTTTTTTTTCATTCCACCAAAATGAATAGTGACCCGTTTCTTCTTAAATATAGCTTGACATGACTAATACAAATTTTATGTAACATCATGACCCTTGTGAACAGTTTGAGTCTTAGGTCCCTGAGTCTTAGTTGTTCTTTACGTTGTCACTTTCCTTTCTTTTCATTTGTGTGGGTAGGGTATTTATTAACATGTTTTTGGTGTTCATTTTTAAATTGATGTGGCTTTTGTTTACACAATTAGGCATTAGGTATAGGGGATGGCCAAAGGGAAAGACCTGTGATGAACGTTATAATTTAGTTGTCAGATTTTCCTTGTCGATATACAGTGTGATTGGTTTAAATTAAGATTTCACTCAAATGATCCAACTCTTTATGCAGGCATTGAATGTGGGTAGAAAAATTAGAAAAAACAAATTTTAATTTAATTTTTGTATTAAAAATACATCATTTGCACATTCTTTGTGTGTACAATTTTACAAAGATGCGTTCTGATATTTTCATTTAGAAAACCTTACGAACACATGGTATAGTAGTTACGAACACATCCGGTTACCTAGGTACGGTAGTTGAGAACAGGTCTAGTTACCTTGGTACAGTAGTTCAGAACAGGCCCAGTTCCAGGTGTTGAGGCTCAATTGATATTTGTATACATTTTAATAGTCAGATGTTAGAAACAGTTAGCATGTTAGTTAAAATGATGCATTGTGTTGTTACCAAGACTTTTTTTTTTCAGGTGGTAGTGCGTGGTGGCAATGAATTAGAGGTTCGTGTTGTTGGTCACTCGGCAGTTTTTCATGCCCCGTCCAGGTCTCTACTTGTTTATGGTGGAATTAGAGTGGATATAGCAAGGTAAGCCAAAGTGGCTAATGTATTCTTTTTTTGTATATAATATTGTATAGTTCTTGTTAGGAGTGTATGTGTGTGTACTTGTATGTATTTTGGTGATTCTCAACAAGGTTACGTATATTTCCAGGTTCTCCAAACTCTCTGATCGTCTTTTGGTTTTTGACATTGACCAGCATTACTGGTCACAGATTCAGTATCCCAGATCTCACAATAACCCACTGCAGCACATTCCTTTGGAACGTGCATTCCACTCTGCTGTTATTGCTGGTAAGTAAAGATGATTTAATACTGTAATGATGATGACCACCTTCCATTCTCTTCAATTTTTTTCCCCTATTAATAAGTAATATAATGTTATATATATATTTTTTTTATCAGTGATGTAGATGTGCCAATCTTAAAAGCAGCACATTGTGCTAATTTTGTTAATGTTGCTTACACCAGAGAGTGGGTGGGTAATGTATAAAAATTGAATTTGGGTACCAGTGTAGTGCCTTCCAAACTCCTTGTAAGTTTGGGTGAACTCCAGGTAGTGTTGCTTTTGAGGCCATCATGGTCTAGTGGGTAATTGAACTTAGAGTTCGATGTCACTGCTCTGGTGTAACTTTCCCAAACTAGGAAAGTTACTCAGTGCCATCTGCTCTGGATTATTTGTTAAATAAACTCACTGGCAAACTTTCCTGGGTTTGATTGTGCTATGAATTTGTCCATTGATCATAGCTGATTACTTCCTGTCATGCCAGAGGCCTGGTCAGAGACTGGGCCATGGGGACCTTGAGCCCCGGGATCAACATAAGGTAACCACCACGCCTGCCCTTTTAAAGATTTTTGTTTTACCAATACATTGTGGGAACCTTTATCAGTATGTGTTCCATGCCTCCTTATGTAACTTGCTATATCATCTCACTATCCTCAACATTGAATAGTGCTATTCTCCTCTTACGTTCTGGTTTTGACCTGTTCTTTGTGAGCCTATATCAGGAATTCTTCTCTTCCTTGACTACTGTATCTTATTGTTAGAATGTGTACATTCTAACAGTAAAAGTATTTTGGGTCCATATAAACTGTTCATCATTTAGAATTCTAGAATGAACTTAGAAGCCATGAAATGAGTTAATACAATGAGTAAATGCATACATTAATACAATCATCTGTATTAGTTTTTCTTATTTGTATGGTATCTCCTTGATACTTTCTTCATATCTTTCCCCAGTCAGATAGTACAGTGCTTAAATAAATCACACCATTAAACGGCAATTTATTAACATGTTTCTTGAGTAGTTGCTCAAACTTAAGTCTAGATGTTACTGCTGCTCGGCTTAGACTCGGTTACAAGTATCTCTGGGAATTCTCATTATCTGCCGATGTAGACCTGACAAAATGTAAACTGTGTCAACAAAATTATTCGCACACCCTCCGTCACTATGTGATGGAGTGCGAAAAGATACGTGAATTTAGAGACAATTCTATAACCAATGTTCCAGCGATGTGTAAATATTTCATTCAAAATGATCTGCTACCAGAAATTTTAGCCAAATATCCCCAGTTTGCTAACTGTAGGTAGTAACTGAGTGATTGTAACCTATCCACCGCTGTCCACTGGATGGGAGGCGGTGTGCAGGACAAACATATAAATTTTGACACTAGCTCTCCACATATGTCAGTTGCTTAATTTAGAACCTGTACTTGAGGTCGATCTCGAACCCATTGTTGATGTGACGACTTATATTGAATTTTGTAACTAGCTCATCAAGATTGTAACTTGCTTAGCTAAATGAATTGTGGGGTTCAGTCCCTGAGCCCATTATGTGCCTCTGTAACCCTTTCCACTACCGCCCACAAGATGGGTATGGGGTGCATAATAAATGAACTAAACTAACTCTCTATCCACAGCAACTTTTGGTGGAAGCTCAGTTTACAGGAGCTATGGAATAAAAGGTTCTAGTTTCTTTTCCATCTTCACATTCTTGGGGCCATTCCTGGATTTGTTCTGGCTTGCAGGGGAGTCACCTGCCCATCCATGCTCCAATATTTCGGCATTGACTTTTTCTGGGGGAAGTCCCGTCGGCTTCCCGGAGCTATCCAGGCTGATGTGTAACTACTAGCTTTCTGGCATCAGTCAAAGTGCATGGAGTTCTTGCGTACCAGGTACCACGAGCCAGAACCTGACCCCCCCCCCCCCTCAGAGAGACACGAGGAGCAATAGCCTATAGAAACCCCGTGTGGTTGGAAGCATTCTATGCCTGCCATCGATCAGGTCTGGCACCCAGAAAGATAGGTGCCCAAAACAAACCAATGGGTGGCTCAGAGGGTGTCCAATGTCCTGGTGGACGGTCTGTCTCGGTTCATTACCCCATCCACGGAATGGACGGTCGACGCCAACTCGTTCAGTTGGTTCTGTCAGACGTTTGGGCCTCTGGAAGTGGATCTCTTCACGTCGGCATGGTCGAGGCATTTCCTGGTATACGTGGCATGCTCATTTGCTAATTTTCGTTTGGGGAGTTCTGTCCCTCATTCGGCTTTCGGTAGCAACATTTTCACCAGAATAGGGGGGTTTGTTTTGGGGTGCTTATCTTTCTGGGTGCCTGACCTGGTTGATGGCAGACATAGAATGCTTCCAACCACACGGGGGTTTCTATAGCCCATTGCTCCTCGTGCCTCTCTGAGGGGGGGCCAGGTTCTGGCTCATGGTCCCTGGTACGCAAGAACTCCATACACTTTGACTGATGCCAGAAAGCTAATACAGTAGTTACATATCAGCCTGGATAGCTCCGAGAAGCCTCTGGGTCTCGCACAGAAAATGGCTTTCATTACATTCAATGCTGATTTTTTTACTCTGGTTCTTTTTGTTTTCGTCTCTCACTCTGAATTCTTTATCTTCTCAACACTGCCCTTCTTATTGTTTTTCTCCCCTCACTTCCTGGAAAGAGTCATCCATTTTGAGCCAGCTGATTGCTAAACTCATGCCCAATTCTAGATTGTTCAATGGAGTACTCTGTGTCTGTTAATATATTTATCATAAGAAAATCTTTGGAACAGTTCGATGGAATCAATCGTGTTCTGGATTGTCCCAGATACACCCATTACCATTTATTTTATTATTTATTTATATATACAAGAGTTCTTACATTCTTGTACAGCCATTAGCACGCATAGCGTTTCAGGCAGGTCCTTAATCCCCGGAATATGAATCCGCCAAATCGTTTAACAACAAGGTACCCATTTTACTGTTGGGTAAACAGATGATTAAACATACCATGATAGGATTAGTGAGTAATGAGTGCATCTGGGGTGACCCAGGACATGAGTTCAGTTCTGTGTCTGCTCCAAAGACATTCTCACATATCATGCTGTTGTGGTTCATTGTACATATTTTTTAATTGGTATTATATGTCTTTGTACCTAGTATGGGGTTAGCATGTCATATAGTGTAAGTGATTATCACTAGTTACAGCAGTCCAAACTTTATTACTGTAATACATACAAGTCTACATGAGTGAAACGAGTCACGGCCGGCAGGATCAATACACACGTTTACGCGAGTGAAACTCATCATATCCCAGCAAGATCAATGCACACAAGTCTACTTGACCAAGATTAGTTACGTCCCAGCAGGATCACTTGTCACAAGTCCCGAGTGAGACAAGTCACGTCCCAACAGGATCACTTGTCACAAGTCCCGAGTGAGACAAGTCACGTCCCAGCTGGATCACTTGTCACAAGTCCCGAGTGAGACAAGTCACGTCCCAGCAGGATCACTTGTCACAAGTCCCGAGTGAGACAAGTCACGTCCCAGCAGGATCACTTGTCACAAGTCCCGAGTGAGACAAGCCACGTCCTAGCAGGATCAATACAAACAAGTCCTCATAAATGAGACTTGTCATGTCCCTGCAGGCTGAACAGTACTGGTCAAATATGATGCTGTATAGCACCCCAGTTCCTGGTCAGAATTACACCATAATAAATAAATGACCAGATGTATGAAAATATTATAATAGATATTCCTTCTTCCTTCCCCCCCGAGTAATAACACTAACACGACTGCATCGATGAGAAAATCCGTAGGAGCCGCGATGAGAGTTCGAACCCATACAGTGGGTGTTCCCACACACCATATGTTTTGTCGATATATGCAAGGGCTTTGTACTATACATTAAGTATATATTGCACTAAATTGTTTGATTTATCAGGCATTGTCAGTGGGAAATTCTGTTTTGTTTTTCAGGTAATTATATGGTTATATTTGGAGGATACATGCACAAACATAAGGAGGAAGAGACATGCTATGACAACAAACTCTATCTTTACCACCTGGGCTGCCATGTGTGGATGTCCCACCAGCTGACACCAACTGGGCATGCAGGTTAGTGAGAGCTGTGCTGAAGGTGCAGCTTTAATAAGCTTTTCTTTTACTAGTAATACTTTACTAGTAAATTATTAAAGTATAAAGTATTGTTTTACTACTAGCTTAAGGAAAATGACCGTCCTTCCCCAAACCTGTACAGTATTTGTACGTTTCTTGCATGGAATCCACACCAGACATTACATAAGGTACCAAAATAAAGTAAGTCATAGAACCTTTGACCAGATATATTAGTGTGATAAGAAATAGGAGCGGTGAAGAAACTTAAGTTACAGGAAATGTCCATCTTGGAAGAAAAGACGACGAGGATAAGATAACAATATTTAACCTTATAAAGTGATATTGAAAACATATGGTAAAACATTTGACATCATAAATAGGTAGAACAAGAGGCCTTGATTTTAAATATGGAAAAGACTAGGCAGAAAACCCAGCAGTAAGTACTAGAGGTATAACAACTCCCGATATTCTCACCGCCTGACCGATAGTAATAGTGCACTGTTATCTGATACCAATACAGTACAGTACTTTAAATCTGTAAAAAGAATGGTGCGCTATATTTATATCAATACTTTTTTTTTTTTTAAGTTAGAACTTGTTAAAGCAATGATGCTTTTTGTGCTCTTTGGGTTTGTAAACAATGACAGTAAATTAGTAACACAATAATTACTGTAAATAATCATAACTATTCCTTGCAAAGTGCACTAACTGAAAGTGTTTAACCTCTGTGATGCGCTGCATTTATTGTGACATTCTGGCTATGCACCAAAAATAAAGTGTCCCCCCCCCCCAAAAAAAAAAAAAAATTCTTAGTAGAGTGTTAAAATCCCTTCCCTGAACATGTACATTTAAACAAAAATAACAAATTCCATTTACTTGTGGGAATGTGAAGAAAGTGGTGCGTGACGTCATCATGGGCCGTTTGCCCGTGCGTGAAGCTCCAGGAGGCGGTCATGCGGCCCATTCAAGCCTCACAAGTTGCCACAAATATATTTACAATTTTTTTTTTTATGTATTTTCAATGCTTTATAATTAGTTTTTCTGATATGTATATATACATATATACTGTACATATGCATGTATATATATATATACATGCATATTCATTCATTCATACATACTCACAATATAATATTTATATTTTATTTTTTCCAGGCATGTACCCTAAAATGCAAGGTGTTTATGGGCACAGTGTATTCCTGCGTGGAGGCAACACAATGGTTATAGTAGGCGGCTTTCATGGCACAGTAAATAGTCACGTGTTGGCTTATGTTTTGCCTTCTACTCTGGTCTCTCCTGATGGACGCGATTTTGACACAGACGAGGCGTGCCGAAGACACAACAGCCAGGTCTGTGTGATGTTACGTCCATTAGTCTGTTGACCTGACTCCATTCCCTGCTAAATGGTGTAAACATTCTCATGCTCTTGCTTTTCAGGTGCCCAGAAAGAGTGAAATTCAGTATATGTATTTATGAGGTAGGCATTTAACAAAAACTTGTTAACCATCTGGTGCGGTATGCTTAATGGCAGTTGACGAGAGGCATTCATGAACTTTATATATGCTGTAATGTGATTTATTTCTTTATTGTATCACAGCATCTTCCAAAATGCTGTGCAGTGCTTGCTGCAACTAGAGGTAGTGTTTCTCGTGTCTGTATCATTGGCCAGTGTAAAAATCTAATATACTGTATTTAGTACTGTAAATATATATGGCTTGGGAGTGTCTTTTGAACTTAACCAGCTAACTGCAGCTACAGTACCATTATAGGTGTCACTTCCTTCCTGTAAAAAAAACTTACAAAATGATAAATTTGTGTTAAAAGTAAGTTAAATGAAACAAAAAAACACAAATATCTAAAGTTTATGATTTCTAACACATTGACAAGAAACAGAGAGGTGTTCTTAAACTGTTTGTTTTGCTAATAATTTCTTTATTCTGTTGCAGGCATCCTGTGTATCCAACCTAGAGTGTGGCTGGTGTCCATCTGACTTGAGCTGCTACGAGAGGTCACGTGGAGCTAACTGTACCAATAACTTACAAACGTCACAGTGTCCCGGTGTTTGTGCTTCATTGCATTCATGTCAGTCGTGTGCTATACATGGTAGATATACCCGTGGTGGTCCATGTGCCTGGTGTGTTCAGACGGCCAAATGCCACGAGCGAGATGAACCTAGTGGTGGGTTGGGACGGTGTGGATCTCCTGATGATAATCCGTTGAATTTGGAGGGATGGTGGGGCCCCATGGTAATGACCTAATTACCCCCGAAGAGTGTCAGCAGCTTGACTTGAGACCTGGCATAACTGTCATACGTTATCGTCATCCAATTGATCTGGCCAAGCCTGATCATGTTGCTATAGTAAATACCACAATTCAAGAACTACGGGACACTCAGGAATTTCGTGGGGCACGGGATCTACATACAGGAGGAAGCACCATGGCTCACTTAATTGGGTTCATACATCCCTTAGGAGTAAGGCCAGTGAAAGGAGACAAAAATCTAATGGTGTTTGTTCAGGCTTCACACGTAAATGCCTCACTTTGGGTCTCTCTCAACGACACCAAAGAGAACTTGGAATTAGTCGCAAGCATAGATGCTAAAAAAGTTACTACAAAAGCGGCGCAAAGGCCCAACGAAGGACCCATCTTTATGGACTTGTCTCGTGGTCGTCGGTATCTTACGAAATTGCAAGTTAGCCAGCCTGTTCAACACTCTCCTCATATTGGGGTTGTGAGCATAGTGTGGAATGCTCATGCCCACTCCCACCGTGTAATATCTCTGGAATATCTAGAACCATATAGTGTAGGAGGTGCCGCATGTGCTGCTCATGTCACTTGTTTGGCCTGTCTCACAGATGCCAAGTGTGGTTGGTGCAGCCAGACCTCGTCTTGTGTTGCTAGGCATGACCAACAGTCTTCTTGTTCTTTAACTACAGCAGAAGGCACTGAAAATGACTACTTTCTTACACTAGTACCTGAGCAGTGTATAACATGTGAACAGTATATTTACTGCAATGATTGTGTTGGATCTGGACTTTGTGAATGGCTGCCAGATGAAGCCTATTGTTCTAGAAAAGGAAGATTTCAAGGGGCTGTAATAGAGGTCAATAAATGCCCTGCACCTTGTCATAAGCGCAAGTCCTGTGCTACATGTCTTGGGGACCCTGGACGTTGTGCATGGTGTCAAGAATCAAGTGTAAGTCTCTTAGATATATTTTTGGTATTATGGTCTTACTTTGTTTTGTTATTGAATAGATTTGACTACTTTTAATCATGATAGTATAAGATATTTAAAAACTTTTATTGAATAATATATGAATTTTTCTTTCAGGAATGTTTCCTTTTCTCAGTGTATACATCTGTTTATCAATATGGCTCATGTCGTGTGTGGCTAGATGAAGACCACACCAATATGTCTTCTACCCTTCCTGCTACATTAACTAGCCCTGTTGAGACTGTAGAGCACGTAGGTACAACTTTGCCGTACCTCTCCACAACCGCCTCAGTTGAATCCAGTATTCCTGTGTAAGTAGTTATTGTATATACCTACATTATCATTACCCTTTTTCCTGCTTTCATGGGGTGGAACAGTCATGCCCTATCCTCATGGGATTCCTGTTTTGTATCCTTTCTTCTTGTTTGGTACATGTATTGCAATTTTAGACTGATGGAAGACTTGTCAGGAAGATGTACACGAGTGAAAAGCATGAGGTACGGACCATTGCATGGAAAGTGAGAATGGAATTTTGTACTAGGCAGATTCATGATTCCATAAGGAACATACAGTATAGCAAGGTANTTTCTTGACAAGTATGGTGGATATCGTTGACTGAGATTTGTTGTACTGCCTAGCTACTTCAACACCCCACACCATCTTCATATTTACGAATGATCTTTTGTTTTTGCTCTATGGTCATCCTTTCATGGATTTTCATATGTTGAACGTTACCACTGACTTTCTTGGGACTCATGGCATGATATATAGTACAGTAATCAGTTTTTTATTCAAAAAACCAAAAATACTGTACCACCACAAAACAGAATTTCTTATTGGCATGATTGTCACTAAGCGGGTAGCACTGTAAACTGAGGCAGGTCAGCCTGCGTGAGCGGGAATCACGCGCTCGGTTGACCCAAACATGTACCAACAAATATTGTTATTCGATGACACTATTGTAAGTTGAGTCGCATGTTTCGATAAAATTTACATCGTAACTCGAAATTATCGTAAGTCGGGGCAATCGTAAGTTGAGGTGCCACTGTATATTATTAACTATATTATAATTCCCTTTGTTTCAATACTGTTAAGCAACATGCCAAGAATGAAGGCCTGGCTCCCAGATATTTGGTCCTTTGGATGTCCAGAGACTGGTTTTTAGTGAGGTGGGAGACAGGCGACAGGTATTACATTGTTTGCAGCTCATTTCTTGCGAACCACCGAGTTATCTAAATTTATGAGACGTGGTCACAGGGTGTTTTCATATTGTGTGGTGCTCATTGCAAATTTGTGTGCTTTTTCCCACTTGAGTTGGAAGAATTGCAAATCAGATTCAGTACCCATATTGAGTGATTCATTTCTAAATAATAAGTAAAAATAATAACTTGCTGTATTGGGGGACAGGAAGCCAGAGTGTATTCATACACGTTAGGCTTTTATCAAGGTTCAAAGGTCGAATTACTGGCTCCTCCTAGGATGCAACCCCACAACAAACTGACTAACTCATGAGTACCTACTTACTGCTAGATGAACAGTGGCATTAGGTGAATGGAAATGCACCTAACCATTCCAGTCCTACCCAGGATTCGAACCCGGAATTCTTGATTGTGAGTCGAGAATGACCCGACTGTACTACTGGGACCCCTTAAAAAATGCATCATAAAAAATGATGCACTGAATCGTGGAAATTTTAATGTTTTAATACTGTATTCTAACGTTTGATAGATTCCTTTCACATTCCAGTGTTTTTGGTCTATTTCATGAGCTGAAAATTTTTGGTTGCAAGTGTTTAGCTGTGGTATCACCAAACCTTAGCCCAACCCATCAGACCTCTGCAACTCATGAGTCACCTTCTGGGAGCCAGGACCAGAATCTGGTGAGGGGAGGAGGGGATCAGAGATGAATAAATCCACAAGGGCCATGATGAGGGTCACACTTATGTCCAGGATGATCCCAGATGCGCCTTAATCGACTGAGCCACGACATAGTCAAAAGAATTGCAACTGGGATTGCTACCGCTCTCACACGGATCCCGCAGTCTCTCCGAGATGCAAACCGGGGTTTAACGCAATTCCCCTTGTATTTGGGCTCTGTCAACAAGCTATTCTACCTCTTCACCTTACTTCAATACACACAGAAATCACAATAGCATGATATATCACATATTGAAGTGAAGGGCGAAGAGGTAGAATAGCTTATAGACAGAGCCCGAATGCATGGGGGAATTGTGTAAAGCCAATGAACAATGAACACACAATGAACAATGAACACACAATGAACACATTGCACTGAACGAGGTGAGAATAGCTTGAGCTACCTCATCCCTTTGCATGTATTTATACCTCAATAAACTTATTCCAGTTCAGTTCATTTCAAAACTGGTAACAATATGGGAGATGGCAAGCAGAATGACGAGGTTGAAATAGGAAGCTACACCACAAATTACAAAATATCATTATTTTATGAACAGCATTGATCATTTGATTAATTATGATTCCAAGAGGTGGAAATTCATAAATTTTGGTATAAAGGAAGCTATATGCAGTATTCTTTTGATGTTTGGAATAATTATAGGTAATATTTTGTTCTATATTTCAGCTCTTATCATTGTTTGCTTTTAAATTTCCTGCATTATGATAAACTAAAAAAGTGAAATCATATTGATTCATTTTATTCAATATCTTCCTGTCTTTTCCATATTTATAAAAGAAACATTGACAGGAATTATCTGTATTCTTGATTTTATATGTATTTAATTTATTTCAGCCTCTTCACCTGGTCAGTACATAACACTCAATGTTACGAGCATCAAAACGGAGTGCTCCTACGACCACCTGTACGTGTATGATGGAGAGACATACAATTCACTTATGCTGGGGGTGTTTTCAGGCAAAACCATACCCCCTCAGGTTACTGCTAGTTCAGGAGCCATGTTGATTTTATTGTATTCAGATACAAACTATGCTCTAGATGGATTTGAGGCAGAGTATTCTGTTACTGGTAAGTTTTTTCCTGTGTTTGCCTCTTGTTGATTGCATACTGTAATTTCTTTCTGTCGGACAGATTTTGCTCATCAGTAGTATAACTTATTTTTGTTCTTTTGGTGGTATTGTATTGGTATTTCATACTTGTGATTTCTGCTAAAATAATGTACTATATACATTTATATTGCTGTGCATTTTACTGTTACATAGGCTTTACTTAATTTCATATTGGTACTCCACAGATTGTCCCCTGAATTGTTCATCACAAGGACGCTGTGAAAATCACGTCTGCATCTGTGACGACCTGTACACCGGCGATGGCTGTGAACGTCAACACTGTCCAGAAAATTGCGGCATGATACATAACCGTGGACACTGTTATAAACCTTTACCAAACTCTCGAGAGCCTAAGCCAGCACCATATTGTCAATGCAATGAAGGATATTTTGGAGATGGTTGCTCTCTGGGTGCAAATGATTCAGAGGGTGGCACGTGGCACTGGTTGTGGCGAGGGGGGCCACCCCTAAATGACAGAACTAGTCATGCCAGTGTTTACCTACCTCATTTAGATCGTTTGTATGTGTATGGAGGTTATAATCTCAATCATATTTTAGGTGATCTCCTAATTTATGACTTTACCACAAGTGTGTGGGTTAATGTAAGTGACCCAGCCAGTCAGAATCGTCTAAGTAGACGTCTTAACTCACAACGCACTGCACGACTAAAAGGAATGACGGAAATGCATGTCACTAATAGTTCTCTTCTTAGAAATTTGACTTTCTCTGTTAACAGCAACAATACTGTCAGTGTCAAGCTCAAAAGTCAAACTGGAGATGCTGTAAGAGTTCGACGCATGATCAGACCCAGTGAAGAGTTTAACCACACCCCAGCCAGCCATGGAATAAGAAGAGTAAATCCAGGCCCCAGATATGGCCATGTTATGGAGAAATATGACCAACATTTTGCACTCTTTGGTGGGAGATTAATTTCAGGTAAATAAAAAAAAAGTGAGCTTAGAGTGGTCATAAATTTGTTTGAAAGAGGAAAATTATATCTATAATGTAATCATGTTAAAAGAAGTAAAGCTATAGACATTTAAGATTATACCTATACCTCTATTTGAATTTGGATGGTTGATGATTGTCATCCCCCTCACACCTCTTTATTCACATTCACTAGGGGCCTGACTGCTGAGTGGACAGCACTCGGGATTTATAGTCCTAAGGGGTCTGGGTTCGATCCCCGGCGCAGGCGGAAACAAATAGGCAGAGTTTCTTTCACCCTGATGCCCCCTGTTCAACTGGCAGTAAATAGGTACCTGGGAGTTAGACAGCTGTTATGGCTGCTTCCTGGGGGTATGTGTATGTGTGTGTGGGGGGGGGGAACCAGTTGCTTGACAGTTGAGAGGTGGGACCAAAGAGCCAAAGCTCAACCCCTGCCAGTACAACTTGGTGCGTGCATGGACACTACATGGTTTGCACCCTCCTATTTTGTGTTTCATCAGCATGGAGTCATAGTTGGTGATACAGGCATGGCACCTAGTCCCGTGCTTGTGCGGTGGCCTACAACAGTGATTTTCAACCAGTGTGCCACAAAGGGTTCATAGATGTGCCACAGGTGTTTGAGGAAAGGTCAGAAATATTAGGAAAAATATGAAGTATGAATATTAATTTTAAAAACCAATGTTTTGAAATCCATGATCAACATTACAGTATTTAACAAAAATAACTGATTTGAATTTTAGCTATTAAACTTTTAAATACACTCTTAATACCCATTTATTTTATATATATATATATATATATATATATATATATATATATATATATATATATATATGTATATATGTATATATATATATATATATATATATATATATATATATATATATATATATATATATATATATATATATGTGTATATATATATATATATATATATATATATATATGTGTATATATATATATATATATATATATATATGTGTATATATATATATATATATATATATATATATATATGTGTGTATATATATATATATATATATATATATGTGTATATATATGTGTATATATATATATATGTGTATATATATATATATGTGTATATATATATATATATATATATATATATATATATATATATATATATATATATATATATATATATATATATATATATATATATATATATATAATATTCTCAACTTAAAAAATTATGGTGTGTCTTAACTTCAGCACCTTGTTCAGCATGCGTGAGTTTAAAATGGTTGAAAATCTCTGGCTTAGAGAGCCTAGAAACCTCTGTTGAGGATCATGTCTCATGGCACTGGGAAGGTGAACCCCTAATTGTATTGGCACCAATTTTGTCCTTAATCCTTAAGTTCAACTCTGTTGAAAATTAACATATTTTAATATCCATGCATTTATGTTAACGTCTCTCTTGAACATCAGTAGCTTTCTTATTTCCTCATAATCTGCTCATCTCTGACATGTAGGTCTCTGAAGCCATTTCCACTGAGCATATCAATATGTCACTATTATGTATTTCCTGTCTTCTAGTCTAAAGATGGTGTTTGTGCCTTCTGTAATGCTCTTGTAACTCGCTGCTTGTGTGTCACCAAACTTGGCAATCGTTGGCTCGAGATTTTGCACTCCCATGATAATATATTGTGCTTTGATCATCTTAATTCAGTATTCAGTTGGAAAATCTTTTGTCATCGTGTAATGCCGAAGTAATCTGTTTGGGGGAGTGAGACTTAAATGCTCATTGTGGTTGCTGATATTAAACCTTCTTTCACTGATCATCAGGGATTGGCAGTGTTCATCTTCATCTGATCTGGCACTGCCTGTACACATTGCAGATTAACATGTACATATCACATCAACTGGTGCATGCTGCACATTCTGGATCAACTAGCAAATACTGTAAAGAAATTGAGAAATATGATAGATTTCATGGAGTTCTATATAGATTAGAAATAAGGCTTTGCTTTAGTGGAGTGAACAAGCAGGAGGAGTCGGTGACAGTTGTGATATTTACGAGAACAGAATACTGTACGCTTGAAATTAAAGGTAGCTCAATATATTTAAGTTTACTATGCTGAAGGTTCAGCATTACTGCTTGAAATATTAGCTTTAGGGTTTTATTTTTTGCTGCTCATCACTTGAAGTAGCATTATCATGTTTTGTATAAATATATGAATGGGTTTAAAGAATGAGGTTTATCACATGTGCTGTGGACTAGAATAATGAAGGAAAACATTGATTGTAGGTAATATTGAGAAATGTACAGTAGAAGTAGGAATAGTATTCTTCTGGAAGACTGTTACCCAGTATTGTACAAGATCATGAAACTGTTGAACAAAAAAATTGTGTATTATGGCTAAAGATTATGGAGATTCTTACTTAAATTTTCTATTGTATTACATTCATAAACAGCTAAGAATAAACTTAGTTTGTTGCCGTTACTGTATACAAAAATTTCTGTGGAGATCCCCTCTGGCTCTCCGGAGCTTACCGGGCTGATATGTATGTATGAGACTGGCAGCAGTCAATTCGATTAGAGTCCTATGCCTACCAGGAATCAGGAGCCAAGCCAGAACCTAGCCCCCCCTCAGAGAGGCATAAGGAGCAATGGCCTATAGAAACCCCCGTGTGGTTGGAAGCATTCTATGTCTGCCATCTGCTGGGTTAGGTACCCAGAAAGGTAGGAGTCCCAAAACAAACTACAGCTGGTTAAAATTGCAACCAAAAGCTGAACTAGCAAGCGGAACTCCACCAAAACGAAAACGAGCAAACATACACGACGTCACCATTGCCGCCACGGTGCTGTCTGTGGAACTCGTCCCTCTCTGGGAGGGGGAAGGGGGAGCCCCAGACCCCCCGCACTGGCTATCTCAGAACCCCCGGTTCTGAGGCTGATGTGTTGAGTGGCAGTTGTTCGACTCTGGCTCCGATCCTTGTGCAATGCTGTGCCTTGTGGTGTTGCGGTGTGATGGTGTGCGAGCCAGGTGTAATTCTAGAAGTACTGGGGTTGCATGGGCCTAGAGTCACCTTGCCTAGGTGTTCTGTAAGTACTGCCCTTGCGGTTTGGGGTTACCTTCCACAAATTGTTCGGGAACTGCGTCTGCAAGGTTCTTTTGCTGCTCGATGATTGCCCACCCTTGGGGTCAGCTGGGGCATTCTTGCCACCGTTTGTCCTTGGGTAGGAGGTAGTATCGTCACTGGCATGAGCGCAAGGTATCGTGCAGCGGTCTTATAATATGCATAGCGGCCGGTTCTGTTCTTCATGGAGACGTTGTGCTTTTGTGGGGGTTTTCTTTTGTCTGCCTGGTGTGGCTACAGGTCCACTTGTATTATATTGGTGGTCCTTTGCTAGACCCCCATGATTGTACATGTTGCAGGGATTCAGCTTTTGTTTCTTTGGTAGTTCTGGTATAACTGGTTAGCTGTACCTTGCCTGGGCTTCCTTTAGCAGTCAGCCTAAGGGTCTTGAAAAACCCCATTGGGGCTTACTGTTTTTCCCTCCACCATGCTGCCTGTTGGGTCATTGACACTTTTGACCCAGAGTCTTGCGAGTGGTGTTAATTGCTTGTACTACAATTCAACCAATCCACTGCTATTGATATTATTGCTATTATTGCTATAGGTGCAGGCAGCATCCACTGCTATTATTGGTGCAGGCAGCTTCAGTGTTGCATGTGAGGTTTAGGTTGCTGCAACGCACGAGGTTGGTTGCCTTTCCGGATGTCCCGAGGCTGCCCCGGTTTGATCATAGGTACCCGGACTTGGGGGCATTATTTGCCTCGACCTTGGTTTTGTCCGTGCCCCCTTGTCCTTCCCCTTCTGTTGTTCATCCTGCTCCCCCCCCCTTCCCTTCCCATGTTGCCGGAGTCGGGGCAGGGTTTAGATGGTGGTAAGACCATCATTTCCCAGGCTGCCCCTTCCGGTTCAGCGGTGGAGGCTTTCGAGTTTGTTCCTCCTACCGGGGCTTTCGGACTGCTCCCTGGTGGTTCATTGCCTGAACCGTGGGGGTTCAATGAGGTCCTTGGCTCTTTGGGCTGGTCGCTTCAGGTGACTCGTCTGCTGAGTTCTCTGGGTTTGGCTTTCCTGGCGGTTCACATTCATGGGGTGTCAAATGTCCTAGCGGACGGCCTGTCTCGGTTCGTTCCCCTATTGTTGACCTTCCACGGAATGGAAGGTCAACACCGACTCGTTCAGTTGGCTCTGCTGGACATACGGGCGCCAAGAGGTAGACCTCTTCGCATCAAAGTGGTCGAAGCATCTTCCAGTGTATGTGGCACTCTTCCCAGACTGCGAGGCCGTCGAGGTGGGGTTACCTGTATCTCTTCCCACTAGTCCAGTTGTTGCACTGGATCCTGGCTCGGTTGGAGACTTACCAGGGGAGAGTAATCCTGTTGGCTCCTTGGTGGCCGGCCCAGCCCTGGTTTCAGGTGCTTCTTGCTTGATGTCCGAACCGGGGGTCTTTCCGCGGCTTCGCTTCTTTCAGCAGATCGGTCAGGTTAGGTACATGGCTGGTTCGATCTCCTCCACTCTTTGCGTCTGGTCTTTTTGACGCGGGTTTATCATCACTTGTATGGTGATCAGGTGGCATCGTTGATGGTGTCCCACCTGCAAGTTTCATCTAGACGGCAGTATGAAATTTCCTGATAGTCATTTCGGCATTTTTTGTCTCTTTGTAATTTGTCTTCGACTTCTGATTTCTCCCTTTCTCTCTTGGTTGTTTCAGGATCGTCATCTTATGCCAAATACTGTTGCCTCGTATCGTGCGGCGCTGGCGGAGCCGCTGCAACTTGCATTCGGGGTGGATGTCACTTCTGCTCCATTCCGCAGACTTTCTCAGGCATTGTTTCCCCTCCAGCCTACTCATGCGCCCCGAGGGAGTCGGTCGGCCGAGCGGACAGCACGCTGGACTTGTGATCCTGTGGTCCTGGGTTCGATCCCAGGCGCCGGCAAGAAACAATGGCAGAGTTTCTTTCACCCTATGCCCCTGTTACCTAGCAGTAAAATAGGTACCTGGGTGTTAGTCAGCTGCCGCGGGCTGCTTCCTGGGAGTGGAGGCCTGGTCAAGGACCGGGCCGCGGGGACACTAAAAAAAAAAAAAATCCCCGAAATCATCTCAAGATAACCTCTAGATAGATAACCCTGAGTCGTCCTGGTCGTTGGACCAGGTGCTCTCTTTTCTCTTCTCCTCGGTTTGTGGTGGCCCCCTCGGTTCAGGACTGTTTTTCTAAAGTTCTTTTCTTGTTGGCATTGGCCTCTGGGGATCAGGTCGGGGAGCTTCATGCTCTCCTCCAGCACGGGTTTCTGCTCTTCGGGTCCTGGTGGTTGTTTCGTTTGTTTGCAGCCGTCTCCTTTTTTGGCGAAGAATGAGTCTGCTGCTTTCCAAAGGGGTCCATGGGGTGTGGACCCAGTTTCCCTGTTTCAGGGCGCGGGTCTCCCAGGTCGTCCGCAGGATTATTTGGTCCAGCCAGCCTGCGGTTTATCCCCGTGCCCACGACGTTTGTAAGTTCGCGGCTTTGACTGCTGTTTTTGGAAATATGTCCTGGGCTGACATTGGGGCACGGGCATGGGGCTTTTGGAGGTCAAACAGGGTCTTGGCCGCACGGTATCTCGTTAATGTTCCTGGCCCTTCTCTGGCGTGTGTAGCCTTGGGTCGCATGTTGCATCTTGGAGTTGAGGAGCGAGTGACTACTGCCTCCCGGATAAGTCCCTCTTCTTTATCTTTGGTCAGGTAGCTCCGGGTAGCCGAAGGGGCTCTCCACAGAAAACCAGCGTTGAATGTAATGAAACGCCATTTTCTGGGTGAGACCTGGAGGCTCCCCGGCATCCCTCCCTCCGTCTGATCGGTGTTTTTTCGCATTTTTGATACTCGGCCTTTGAACTGAGGAGAGTTGCTGGTGTGGAGGTCTGGGACCCCTCCCACCTGTCCCCCTCCCGGGCAGGGGTGTTGCGCAGACAGATCCCCGGCATTTATGGTGACGTCATACTTGTTTCCTTGTTTTTGATTGGGGAGTTCTATTGCTAGTTTGGCTTTTGGTTTGCAAATTTTGACCAGCAGTAGTTTTGGAATTCCTACCTTTCTGGGTGCCTGACTTGGTAGATGGTAGACAAAGACTGCTTCCAATTACACGGGGGTGTCTTTGGCCATTGCTCCTCGTGCCTCTCTTGAGGGGGCCAGGTTCTGGCTCTGGTCCCTGCTAGGTTTAGAACTCCTTTGATTGACTGTTGCCACTGTTTAATATACACACATCAGCCCGGTGTAGCTCCGGGAAGCTGAAGGGTCTCACCCAGAAAATGGCGTTTCATTACATTCAGCACTGGTTTTCTTCTGAATTGGATGAACTGCAGCAAGACATTTTCATACCACCATTTCCTAAGTAACATTAGAAATGACAACAGCCATCACTATCATGTCCAGTACTTTGTTATTGAAGTTGTATTGTTCATTTGTAGGAGAGGTAAGCAATGAACTCTGGCTCTACAATACAACCTTGGATGAATGGCGACTTCTAGGAGGCGGAGAAGAAAGTGGTGGTAACAAGACCCAAGATGATCCCCCAGGGTTAATGTATGCAACTCTCACTCTTGTAGACAACTCCTGGCTCTACCTGTTTGGTGGCAGTCTTCAACATGGAGAGTTTTCAAACTGCATGTACAGGATGAACTTAGAAGGCAAAAAGACATGGGAGAAGGTAAGTGTAAAGTTAGTTGACTAAAACATATTCCTACCTTTAACATTGATAGTCTATTTAATTGCATATATTGTATTAAATTACTGATGTTCTGTAATGACAAAGGCTCATTTGTGCAGGATAGTTCAGGGTTTGTATATTCAACCTGAAATTCAGGTTGAATTTCAGGTTGAATTTGGTGAATAGATTTTTGTGGAGTATTTGAATCCAACTTTTACTCGACCCATCCTCCAGCTCAAGCTGTAAGTTAAATACCGACTTGTGTAGATTTTAATGAGTGTATTTAACTTGTGTGATGTGAACCCATTGGCTCTTCGTTTTGATGAAGGGCAGGGATTTTCCTTGTGATAGCATGGTACAGTAAATCCTTGATTTATGAAGGGATACACTTCTGGTAAAATGGGCTGCAAATTTGATTCTCACACGTTAAACTGAAAGGTATGTGGAAAAACTAGGGATTCATTATAGAGAATGCATCTTTATTATTATTATTATTATTATTATTATTATTATTATTATTATTATTATTATTATTATTATTATTACAGTATTATTATTATTTAATTTCTTTTACTGCTATCTTAACAAAACATGAAAGTGCAGTATACGTAGTTTAATAGGCAATATGGTATTCTAAAAAGTACTGTGCTACATTCATTGGCAGGTACTTGTAGAGGCAGCATATCAAGAGGTGGGTGCACATGTTGTGGTCACCATGGGCGTGTGGACTGTTCTTATCGTGTTCTCTTTTGTCTTGTAGATATTGTAGGTAGCCAAGAATTATATTACAGCCTTCTCAAGGTCAAATCTTGACTCCAAAATTGGGTTAATTTCAGATGAAATGTCAATTACCTAGTTAGTTGCTGTGTGTTAGAAAAACTCGCCGCAGTCAATTCACGGAGTCCCGATCCCCTCATAGTGCTTATCTTCGTTTGGAACAAGACCAAGAGGGGACAAGAATGTTCCCTCTCTGAAGACTTATATTTCAAGTTACTGTATATTTCTGAAGTTAAAAATTATCTTTGTCTTTGATGGAGGTGCCAGAAGTTTTGATCATGGGAAAGCAGACAGGCTTGTTTTACTAAAGATTGCGTGGAAAGTTATTATTTTGAGAAGGTTTTTTTTTCATTCCACCAAATGAATAGTGACCCGTTTCTTCTTAAATATAGCTTGACATGACTAATACAAATTTTATGTAACATCATGACCCTTGTGAACAGTTTGAGTCTTAGGTCCCTGAGTCTTAGTCGTTCTTTACGTTGTCACTTTCCTTTCTTTTCATTTGTGTGGGTAGGGTATTTATTAATATGTTTTTGGTGTTCATTTTTAAATTGATGTGGCTTTTGTTTACACAATTAGGCATCAGGTATAGGGGATGGCCAAAGGGAAAGACCTGTGATGAACGTTATAATTTAGTTGTCAGATTTTCCTTGTCGATATACAGTGTGATTGGTTTAAATTAAGATTTCACTCAAATGATCCAACTCTTTATGCAGGCATAGAATGTGGGTAGAAAAATTAGAAAAAACTAATTTTAATTTAATTTTTGTATTAAAAATACATCATTTGCACATTCTTTGTGTGTACAATTTTGCAAAGATGCATTCTGATATTTTCATTTAGAAAACCTTACGAACACATGGTATAGTAGTTACGAACACATCCGGTTACCTAGGTACGGTAGTTGAGAACAGGTCTAGTTACCTTGGTACAGTAGTTCAGAACAGGCCCAGTCCCAGGTGTTGAGGCTCAATTGATATTTGTATACATTTTAATAGTCAGATGTTAGAAACAGTAAGCATGTTAGTTAAAATGATGCATTGTGTTGTTACCAAGACTTTTTTTTCAGGTGGTAGTGCGTGGTGGCAATGAATTAGAGGTTCGTGTTGTTGGTCACTCGGCAGTTTTTCATGCCCCGTCCAGGTCTCTACTTGTTTATGGTGGAATTAGAGTGGATATAGCAAGGTAAGCCAAAGTGGCTAATGTATTCTTTTTGTATATAATATTGTATAGTTCTTGTTAGGAGTGTATGTGTGTACTTGTATGTATTTTGGTGATTCTCAACAAGGTTACGTATATTTCCAGGTTCTCGAAACTCTCTGATCGTCTTTTGGTTTTTGACATTGACCAGCATTACTGGTCACAGATTCAGTATCCCAGATCTCACAATAACCCACTGCAGCACATTCCTTTGGAACGTGCATTCCACTCTGCTGTTATTGTTGGTAAGTAAAGATGATTTAATACCGTAATGATGATGACCACCTTCCATTCTCTTCAATTTTTTCCCCTATTAATAAGTAATATAATGTTTATATATATTTTTTTTATCAGTGACGTAGATGTGCCAATCTTAAGAGCAGCACATTGTGCTAATTTTCTTAACGTTTCTTACACCAGAGAGTGGGTGGGTAATGTATAAACATTGAATTTGGGTACCAGTGTAGTGCCTTCCAAACTCCCTGTAAGTTTGGGTGAACTCCAGTCAGTGTTGCTTTTGAGGCCATCATGGTCTAGTGGGTAATCGAACTTAGAGTTCGATGTCACTGCTCTGGTGTAACTTTCCCAAACTGGGAAAGTTACTCAGTGCTATCTGATCTGGAGTATTTGTTAAATAAATTCACTGGCAAACTTTCCTGGGTTTGATTGTGCTATGAATTTGTCCATTGATCATAACTGATTACTTCCTGTCATGCCAGAGGCCTGGTCAGAGACTGGGCCATGGGGACCTTGAGCCCCGGGATCAACATAAGGTAACCACCACGCCTGCCCTTTTAAAGATTTTTGTTTTACCAATACATAGTGGGAACCTTTATCAGTATATGCTCCATGCCTCCTTATGTAACTTGCTATATCATCTCACTATCCTCAACATTGAATAGTGCTATTCTCCTCTTACGTTCTGGTTTTGACCTGTTCTTTGTGAGCCTATATCAGGAATTCTTCTCTTCCTTGACTACTGTATCTTATTGTTAGAATGTGTACATTCTAACAGTAAAAGTATTTTGGGTCCATATAAACTGTTCATCATTTAGAATTCTAGAATGAACTTAGAAGCCATGAAATGAGTTAATACAATGAGTAAATGCATACATTAATACAATCATCTGTATTAGTTTTTCTTATTTGTATGGTATCTCCTTGATACTTTCTTCATATCTTTCCCCAGTCAGATAGTACAGTGCTTAAATAAATCACACCATTAAACGGCAATTTATTAACATGTTTCTTGAGTAGTTGCTCAAACTTAAGTCTAGATGTTACTGCTGCTCGGCTTAGACTCGGTTACAAGTATCTCTGGGAATTCTCATTATCTGCCGATGTAGACCTGACCAAATGTAAACTGTGTCAACAAAATTATTCGCACACCCTCCGTCACTATGTGATGGAGTGCGAAAAGATACGTGAATTTAGAGACAATTCTATAACCAATGTTCCAGCGATGTGTAAATATTTCATTCAAAATGATCTGCTACCAGAAATTTTAGCCAAATATCCCCAGTTTGCTAACTGTAGGTAGTAACAGAGTGATTGTAACCTATCCACCGCTGCCCACTGGATGGGAGGCGGTGTGCAGGACAAACATATAAATTGTGACACTAGCTCTCCACATATGTCAGTTGCTTAATTTAGAACCTGTATTTGAAGTCGATCTCGAACCCATTGTTGATGTGACGACTTATATTGAATTTTGTAACTAGCTCATCAAGATTGTAACTTGCTTAGCTAAATGAATTGTGGGGTTCAGTCCCTGAGCCCATTATGTGCCTCTGTAACCCTTTCCACTACCGCCCACAAGATGGGTATGGGGTGCATAATAAATGAACTAAATAAAAAATAGCCACTAGCACAATTCAATTTCTTTCTTTATTATACACCCCATACCCATCCCGTGGGCGGTGGTGTAAAGGATTACAGAGGCACATAATCGGTCCACTAGCACGCATACCGTTTCGGGCAGGTCCTTAATCTGACATAATTTTAAGAAGGTAATTTCTAGCAAAATTAAAAAATGCTTACAGGTACATAGTAAGAAAATTTGACAAAGATTAGTTGGTACATTAATCTCAAATTTGAGGGTTATCAACATTGTAGAATAATTTGACGATTAAATAATAATAAATAAATAAATGTTTATTTAGGTAAGGTACATACATACAAGAGATTTTACAAAGATTGATGGATTTATAGATGAGTTAGTCGATGCTTGGGCAACCACCTCTAGCTTCAATAATCTTCCCCAGACATACAGTTCAGTCAAGTCTCCATGCACTTATCCAAGCATCTACCTCAGTATCATTGTAAAATTTTGCTCTTATATCTAATCTTACCCTATTTTTGAAATTTAAATTTAATTGTATTGATTTATGTCCTCTATTGTAAAGTAATTATTGATCTCACTTTGTTCTCTTAATTAAGTTCATACTAATTCTAGGTTAATAACTAAGCTAATTAAAACTTATTATCTTTAAGATTATTTTACTTTACAATTATCATTTGTCAAATTTTTTTATATATTCATCTTGACAGTCTCTACCGATTTTTTGTTCTCTCCACCAAACTTGTGTTTCCTCCATGGCTATCTAGTGTCTTTATCCTACTTCTATTTGTTTATTTTCTTTTGTTTATTTGCATTTATTGTTGTGTTTTGCTATAATTATTCTCTAATTTTAGTAGACTCAGTGATTTGTAAGCTTTTATTGTATTGTTATATTATTGTATTGTTGTGTTTTGCTATAATAAACTTTTCTATTGAAAGTAATTATTGATCTCATTTTGTTCTCTTAATTAAGTTCATACTATTTCTGGTTAATAACCAGCCTTTTTATGCAGACAAGTATAGACCCTGAACTAAACCTCTTATCCACTATCTATGACAATCATCACTTTAATGATCAAAATTGCAGATATTTTACAGCACATGATGTAAACAATGTATTAACACATAATCACAATATCTCTGTAATCAACTTGAACGTTAGATCCCTAGGTAAACACTTCGATGATGTTAGTGCCTTGATTGAAACTATTGACAACAAATTCTCTTTTATTATACTTACTGAAACGTGGTTGAAAGAGGACACTACTCAACTCTTTAACATGCCTAACTACTCAGCAATTCACAACTGTCGTCAAATTCAGAGAGGTGGTGGTACTGCTCTCTACTACCACCAAGAACTAACATGCTTAAATATAATTAGAACTAGAGACAGCTGTGGGGAGTATATCTTCGCCAGTTTCAGAGTCAAGGGTGCCGAGTCTGTCCTGTCTGTGGGTGCAGTCTATAGAATTCCTAACACTGATGTGTCAATTCAATTCAAACCTTAGAAATCTAATACTCGATAACAGACTGAACAAAAACCATCTAATTATCGCTGGGGACTTTAATATTGACCTCTGCGAGCCTGAACACCCTACAGCTGTTAGCTTCCTCAACTGTATGAATTCCTGCTTCCTCATACCCTTAATCACTAGACCTACTAGAATCACGGATAGTACGACTCTTGATCACATCTGGACCAACATAACCTCTCCGCTTACTTCAGGTATAATCACCGATAGCACTACAGACCATTACCCCACATTTCTCTCAACTAACATTATCAAACCACCTCTTGAGTCAAGGGAATTAAGCTTTAGGCTGCACAATGAAACTGCTATAGACAATTTTATAACTGCTGCTGATAATGTCAACTGGGAATCCGAGTTAGGTAACATAGGGGACATCAACCTAGCAGTGCAATCTTTTCTTCAAAAAACTCTTAACCTTTATAACACCCACTGTCCTAGGCTTTCAAAACAAGTCACAACCAAAAGGCTTAACAATCCTTGGCTTACAAAGGGAATACCTAAATCCATTAATAAAAAACATGACCTTGAGAAGAAGTATAGGTTAGGAACCGTCTCCAAAGAATTTTCAAAGAATACTCGTTATTGCTATCTAAAATAATTAGACGAGCCAAAACTAAATTCTACGAAGATAGATTTACCGAAATAAAGAGCAACATTAAAAAAACTTGGAGCACAATCTCACAAATATTGGGATCAAAGAAGATTTTTAATAACAAACCAACACTCCTGTCCAGTAACGATGGTCAGCTTTCAGCCTCTGATTCTGCTATTGAGTTTAATAGGTTCTTCTCTTCCATTGGGTCAGCCCTTGCAAATGATATTCCAACTTCCAGTACTGATGTTAAGGACTATCTTACAGGTAACTATCCACAGTCTCTGTACTACTAAAGCCTGCTAATTCCACTGACGTCAATGAGAT
>WNGS01063839.1:9821718-9838560 GCA_020271785.1 Procambarus virginalis
GAAATCAAATTAGGCTTACGAAATACAACCTGAGATATGAACGACAATGTGCTAAGGTGAAAAAAAGGTTATTTCATGTACACTGTATTCTAAAAAAAAAATCAAACAGGAAATGTCAAAGTACAGGAGTTACATGGAGCTGAGTGTGTGTGTGTGTGTGTGTGTGGTGTGTGTGTGTGTGGGGTGTGTGTGTGTGTGTGTGTGTGTGTGTGTGTGTGTGTGTGTGTGTGTGTGTGTGTGTGTGTGTGTGTGTGTGTGTGTGTGTGTGTTGCCAATGTCTATAACCGAAACACTGATTTTATTGTACTGGCACAAGTACAGAAAACTACTATTGTACATTTGTGAGTATAAGGAAAGATGAGGAAGGATTACGACAGAAATATTTTGCATGAATGAAAAATAATTCCGAACTTCTAGCGCTGCTAAAAAAAAAAATATTGACATATATCATTGATACGTTGATTCTTTAAAACAAGATATATACTGGAATGCGTATTGAGATTCTATACTTCCTGAATTAAAATATTCTACTAAACAAAACAGATCTTTTAAGATTCCAAAAGAATGTCACACTACCAAAAAAAAGAGACCTCTCAATATACTTAACAATGTTAAAATGCTAAACAGTGAAACGTTATAGACTTGATAAGAGATCACAAGTGCACCAAGTGGCTCATCTTGAAACGTTCCTTTCAGAAGTTGTGCCAGCTTTCAATACAAAAACACTTAATCATTATAATAGACTGCATGAGAATTGGTTTCAATTGTCTACATTTTCAGCCAAAAATCCGTTGAACAAATAATGATGTTACGATGGCAAAATTGACAAGCAATTATCAGGGTGAAGTGCAGACACTACAAAATACAAGGGTTACAGGACCTATATACTCTGCAATCCCTTATATAGATTCGAGTAGCAGCACGTTGCTCTACACCTACGCTTCTAACTATCAAGAACAAAAACAAAAACATATATATTACATGGCACCTATAAACAGTAGCCTCATCGCTCTCACGTCTCTTAATCTCATAAATCTTTATTGTTGAGCCAAACGTAATCTCTCTCTCTCTACAGTAGGCTACAGTTTAACCACACGCTCTCACCCAAAGAATGAATTTATTCTACGTGAACATATCTCTAGGAACACCCACTATTTTTTTCCCGTGCTGGCCTCTTCCTCAACTTCCAGTCGGAGGCCTATGGGAGAAAATGAGTATAAAAAGTTATTACTACTTACACATAATTCAGTGTACCTCTTTATAAAATATCTTTAGCACTGTATTAACACGAATGATACATTTACACATTAATACATCAAATTAACAAATACAGTACTGACCTTACAGCTAGTCTACTCGAAGTAACAGCAAACTTCTACTACTGTAATTATATGTCACATCACTTAGATTGTAAATATTGAGGTATAACACAAACTGTGGAAGGTTTTTGGCAGTCTGCCCTGTCTGAGAGTAAGGTGCCCCAGAGACACAAGGTGCCCCAGAGACACAAGGTGCCACAGAGAACGCAAGGTGCCCCAGAGACACAAGGTGCCCCAGAGACACTAGGTGCCCCAGAGACACTAGGTGCCCCAGAGACACAAGATGCCCCAGAGACACAAGGTGCCCCAGAGACACTAGGTGCCCCAGAGACACAAGATGCCCCAGAGACACAAGGTGCCCCAGAGACACAAGGTGCCCCAGAGACACAAGGTGCCCCAGAGACACAAGGTGCCCCAGAGACACTAGGTGCCCCAGAGACACTAGGTGCCCCAGAGACACAAGGTGCCCCAGAGACACAAGGTGCCCCAGAGACACAAGATGCCCCAGAGACACAAGGTGCCCCAGAGACACTAGGTGCCCCAGAGACACAAGATGCCCCAGAGACACAAGGTGCCCCAGAGACACAAGATGCCCCAGAGACACAAGATGCCCCAGAGACACAAGGTGCCCCAGAGACACAAGATGCCCCAGAGACACAAGGTGCCCCAGAAACACAAGGTGCCCCAGAGACACAAGGTGCCCCAGAGACACAAGGTGCCCCAGAGACACAAGGTGCCCCAGAGACACAAGGTGCCCCAGAGACACAAGGTGCCCCAGAGACACAAGGTGCCCCAGAGACACAAGATGCCCCAGAGACACAAGGTGCCCCAGAGACACAACATGCCCCCAGAGACACTAGGTGCCCCAGAGACACAAGGTGCCCCAGAGACACAAGGTGCCCCAGAGACACAACATGCCCCCAGAGACACTAGGTGCCCTAGAGACACAAGGTGCCCCAGAGACACAAGGTGCCCCAGAGACACAAGATGCCCCAGAGACACAAGGTGCCCCAGAGACACAAGATGCCCCAGAGACACAAGGTGCCCCAGAGACACAAGGTGCCCCAGAGACACAAGATGCCCCAGAGACACAAGATGCCCCAGAGACACAAGGTGCCCCAGAGACACAAGGTGCCCCAGAGACACAAGATGCCCCAGAGACACAAGGTGCCCCAGAGACACAAGGTGCTCCAGAGACACAAGATGCCCCAGAGACACAAGGTGCCCCAGAGACACAAGATGCCCCAGAGACACAAGATGCCCCAGAGACACAAGGTGCCCCAGTGACCACACAAGGTAAACCGCTGACCCCAGAAGGTAAACCGCTGACCACAGAAGATAAACCGCAGAGTACTAGACAGGTAACTTACAATACCTGTATACTTACTCTACATTTCCACCTGTGTAAACTATATTGTTCTCACGAGAGAAGAGGACGCAATTTTAAAGCAGAAAAAGTGGTTGGAATACTTCCCTTAATGATACAATATAACAAGAATTTTAGGCTGAATGTCATACAACAATTCAGTGTATTATTCCTTAGCATGGTGGTGTATAGTATACAACACGGTGGTGTATAGTATACAGCACGGTGGTGTATAGTATACAGCACGGTGGTGTATAGTATACAGCACGGTGGCGTATAGTATACAGCACGGTGTATAAATCATCAGAGTGAGGACCGACCATAACTACATCACCAGTATTGTAATTGTTTTTTGTTAAGATGGAATCTCTTTGACAGTGTGTGTGTGTGTGTGTGTGTGTGTGTGTGTGTGTGTGTGTGTGTGTGTGTGTGTGTGTGTGTGTGTGTGTGTGTGTGTGTGTGTGTGTGTGTGTGTGTGTGTTCAGTAATAAGCCAGAAGCAATCATATACACAAAGGATCATATATCAACGCTTGCAATATATTTATATATATATATACAAAAACAACACAAAAATTCGCCGCAGTTGCAATGCGATGAAAATGTTATACAGTGTTGCATCACTCCAACCAAATCGAGAGGAAGTAATTCAACTGCAATTTCGGCTTTTGTCTCATCTTGATCAACATCACCACTACTCTTGTAAAGCCACGTGGGACAACATCATTCATCGTTGCATCCGCGTGTTATACACTATCAGATTATTCACGTTTGTATGTAAGTTTGCCTTTCACTGCGTGGCAAGATTCCACAGCAATTCCACAAGTTCAACACCCGCTATAAACACAGATATTCAACACAGATGTTGAAGCCAAATACACAGTTTCAGATGTGGATATGATAAGAGCTCAGTAAGCTCAGGAATCTGTACTACTCCAGTAGACTGACAGTTGAAAGGTGGGACCAAAGAGCCGGAGCTCAACTCCCTCCCCTTCCCACCCTCCTTTCAAGCACAATTAGGCGAGTACAACTCTCTGACAAGCATGTACAACAGTGCCATGATTCATCCTTATTCATTCCATATTCAAGGTCGTTTAGATTCCTTAATAATGAATAAGCAAAGAGAATAAGTGAAGATTTAAATATCTGATAATTAATTCAGGAATGGGTTTTCCTCTTGGGATTTTTAAATCTTAATATAAATATTATGATAAGACATTTGAAGATGTTTATATTTCCTTTTATCATACTGGTTATACTCTGATAATGATATTATACCAATTTCGACATTTATAACTCCATCTTAAAAATTGCAATGACAGCTTATATCTCCAAACCAACCCATCCTCGACTTAAGTCCATTACATTCAGCAGTCGACCCCACAGACGCATTCATAAATTTTAACATGCTGTTCATTCAAAACGGGAATTTTCTCAAGTATAAATTAATATTATAATATATTAGCATATTGTGTATAATTAGGCATAGGTTAGGTTAGGTCGGGTGTTTAGGTTCTGCTGGCGATTATTTGTATTTGTAGTACGTGGATAAAGCATTTACAGCGTTGTGGTTCGAACAAAATTCGTCAGTGAAGCACTTGTTCCGGATATGTTCGAACGTCAGCAGTTGTGAGTCGTGTGTAAACCGCTTTTCATTCATAAACAGGGGGTTTGGCGGGTGCATGGAATCACTTTTGGATCTTTGTTTGGAGGACGGGCTGCTCCAAACATACATACGCTCTCAGAACTAAACAAACTCTATCAACAGGCTAACATACCATCTGAAAATCATCACTTGCGTTAAACTATCTATATTTTTGAGTTTGAGTCCTGTAGAATCTTAAGCATAGTTACAAAGTCATTGTAATTTGCTTCTGAAACTAAAAAGACTGTAATAAATAAATATTGAGGGGTCATACAGTGGACTCGAACATGCGTTCATGAACTCGGGGTCGAGACCACCGTACGGCTTCAATATCTATTCAGAGATTCACTTCCTTTTTAGTGACAGTGAAGAAGACTTCACAGGCTCCCCCCCCCCAGTGACCGTTTGTTGTTGTTTAAGATTTGCTACTTGGAACAAAAGTTCCAAGTAGCACGGGCTATGGTGAGCCCGTTTGCCCCCCCCCCCCAGTGACCGCTCATACATAGTGTATAAGTATTCACAGCATCCTGAATATCTGTGAGGTTTGATGTAGAACGTTTACATAATTGAGACACGTACATATATATTCTAGTGGGGTTCAAACCCTCGACATGTTTGAGCAGTTGACGTTTCCTGCTGCTGACCCCAAGCCTCTTGAGCGATGCCAAGCTGGGGAGTGCCAGTGCCAGGGCGGTGTGGGTGATAGTTGACTGCTAGAGAGTGTGCCCGGCACTACTACTGTACACTTTGCTACCTGAAGGCGTTTAATAATAAGACATTGAAATAGAACTGTCAAACTACTGCTTGGCATGCACAGACATATTCTGAAGTCATGTGTCAAGACATTCTTGAAGACACAGACACACACAAGACAGTAGGTGTGTGGTTTGAGAAGCCAAGAGAACCGGCTCATTTCCCCTCAATTACCCAATACATAATGGGGGATCAAAGTGGACAACCAGTAACGTGACAGGTATATAGAGTCGAGACCTATAAGGAACAGCGGTTGACAGATGACCCCTCATCCCCCTTCCACCATCTCCCATCCCACATTATCTTCAAGATCGGCCCTTTTGCTGAGGCGGTGTTCGTCGCGCTAAGAGGGAGTCAGGAACTTCCTTCAGAGGAGAGAGCGCCGGCCATCACTGGCAGCTGCAGGACGTGACGCTCATCTTAGGGTAGCTCTTGAGAACATAGTCGTTCTCCCCGCTCAGGAAGAGGATGGACACGGAGTCGAGCTTGTCAGGGACGCAGCAGGGCGCGGGCACTTCGGGGCGGCCGCCCATGGAATATATCAAGGACTGGATGATGGCGTGGTTGCTGCCGCTCAAGCTCTGACGGAATGACAACAACGGTACAACATTAATTCCAGAGAAAAGATAAAAGTTGTGTTAATTATAAATCTTAATTATAATAGGTGACCTTTCATACCACAATATGAATTTGAAAATAACACTTATCATGCAGTATAGATTCCCTCCTGGAGGCCAGCACAACACTCAGGGAGCAGGGAGAAAATCAAAGCCTCGCACTAAATCCTTCCAAGAGTGAAATAGTCTCCTCTACCTCAAGTATGTAAGCAAACTAAAGGATGTGACGCAAGGAGTTTACATAATCAGGCCTGAAGCCAGCACCCTTCTCGGCTCTCTTCTCAGGCCAAACACAATTGACGATATCCTTGGAAAGAAAATCACTGACTTAATTAAAGAGGATGGAAGAGAGGTTTGGCAACATTGATGTTCACAATACACTTTATCAACTCATTTGGTATCTCTCCCTTCTGTGGGGGGTAGAAATAGCCTAAGCTACTCTATCCCTTTGAGAAGTATTTCTTTCTTATCTCAATAAACATAGTTGAACTTGAACTCTCCCTTCCCAAACTAAAATTTACTTCTTGAGGTGCGCCTCATCTTACATCAGCTCCAAGCCTTGAAGAGGATGACATCTTCTGAAGATGTTAAAAAAGGAAAAAAAAGAACGTTGGAAAAAAGTTATCAGCCTTCCTCTCAATGACTGTCAGTGGCAACAAGCCACTTTTCCTGTCAGGCTCGGCGGCCTTGGTGTCCGCGCTGCCACTCCCATTGCTCTTCCAACCTACTTATCCTCATCCTCCACATTTGATGGCCTCCTCAATGAAATTCTATCTGACAGAATTACCGCATCATTACTCGTTACTGAGACACCTCATACAGCGCGTTAATGCAGTAACACTAATTCCACGTTACTGCTCTCCCATTTAAATTAATTGTTCGCCGGTCGTTCATGTATCACCCTTGGGGAGTCCTGGAAACCCGGCAAAGGCTTATTCCGGGACGATTTTTTTTTTTTTGGGGGAGGGGCGTAATAAAGTAGGCTTCATCAATAAAATCCAAGCACACGTAACTCTACAATCACGACGTATGACGTGATAGCTCGTCCTCTCCGGCGTTCACAACGTCACTAAACTGATGTACTACATTGCCCGAGCCGAACCTAACATAACAGGGGATCCACGAATAGAAAACGGGACATCACGTTATTTTTGCGAACCGCTGTGATTTTTGTAGTACGTCAGTTGATGTCTGTACGGGGGGAGGGGGGGATTTATACGTCAAAATGTGACGTATTGTTCAAGAGGACGGGTTGTTGGTTCACCGCTGCCAGACGCTAGGTTCTGTAGCCTCTCTTCACTACAAGGAAATTGAAACAGCCATAAGCGATGAACAAGGACCAAACCTAACCTAACCTAACCTAACCTAACCTAACCTAACCTAACCAAACCAAACCTAACCTAACCAAACCAAACCAAACAAACCAAACCAAACCAAACCAAACCTAACATAACATAACCTAACCTAACCTAACCTAGCCTAACCAAACCTAACCTAACCTAACCTAACATAACCTAACCTAACCAAACGTATCCTATCCTAACCTAACCTCACTAGACCCGCCCGCGCTCATCAGTAAAGGCCAAATGTTCATTCCATGCAGCCGCCACACCCCCCTGTTCATGCAACCTCTTCATCTGAAATAAAACACCGCAATATTTTTGCTCCATGATCCCCCAAGGAGAAAACAGAAGGGGGGGGGGGGGTACGACCACAGCTGAGGACGGAAGGAATGAATTATCAGGGGAAAGCACCAAGCCATTACGACTATATAGCACTTGGAAGGGGTCAGGATAAGGATTTGGGAATGGGACGGGGGGGGGGGGGGGAAGAATGGTGCCCCAACCACTTGTGGACAGTCGGGGATTGAACGCCGACCTGCAGGAAGCGAGTCCGTCGCTCTACCGTCCAGCCCAAGCGGTTGGGCTAGTTGACCCAAAAGCATATTATACACAGCCTAATGACAAATGAGAAAACAACTATACAAAATGTGACCAAGGAACACACACACACACACACACACACACACACACACACACACACACACACACACACACACACACACACACACACACACACACACATGTACAAACACAAAAAATTACTCAGGCANTGTATACTTTTTGAGGGGGGGGAGGTGTGACTCAAATACTAGCTTGGTGGTTGTCATACAGCCTATTGTCATAAAGGCCTATTGGAACCCTGTTCTTTTAAGTTTCTCTGTCAAAAAATGGCAAATCATGGTAAACTTTATTTCTACTAATTTTCTAAGTGCTTACATATGACCTTGATGTTAATAAAATGTATTTATTAATAGTAGTATTAATCGAGTACATTTTCAATTATGTTGGCAGATTTTCCGCTACACCTGCAGCTACTGAGCACACTCGCGTTCTACGCTACGGGCAAAGCTTACGACACTATGGTCATCTTAGGAGGCAATAGAAGGAGCGCTAAGCTGTGTATTATCAGGGTCTCCAAAGCCTTAAGCATCTCTCTCTGGGAGAGGTACCTAAACTTCCCGGATAATCAACAGATAGTCAACTTCAAAAGGGACTTCAGAAGCGTAGCAGAGATAAGCGAATTGATCGGATGTATGAATAGCATGGAGGTGGCTGTGAAGCGTAATATCGGTACTGAAGTCGGCTTTACTCGGTTGGATTATGGCCGCCAGTTCATGAAGGTGCTAATTGTGTGTGGCCCACATCTCCAGGTTACCCATATTATAGTTCAGAACTCATGTACGGACACCGATTGGGAAATATTCAGAGAGAGTACGCTTTGCAGTGCTCTGGAGTATGGGACATACGACAGTAGTTTGCTGTTAGTGGACAGCTCCTACCCGTCTCAACCATACTTTCAGCGACCTCATGATAATCCGGTTACCTTGGCTCAAGAAATGTTCAACTTATCTCATTTTGTCACGCACCAAATAACTAATGAAGTGTTCAATTTACTAAAACATAGGTTTCCTTGTCTGGAGAACACAATGGAGCCCATCTTTCCAAATAATCTCTGTATTCCAGTGGCATGCGCCATTTTACATAACGTGTGTCTGAGATGGGCATCGCCTATGCCAGCTAACAACTTCAACAGACCGCCTGCTGAAAACGATATTGATTTGCGTCAGCATTTTCACCAGCAATATTTCGTTGAAGAATGAATGACGTATCATCCGAGTGTTTTGTCACGTTGTTACAAGGTTAAGTGGAGGGCTTTCAAAAATGTACTATAACGATGTGATATATGTATTTGATGGATATCATATATATATATATATATATATATATATATATATATATATATATTTATATACATGTATATAGTGTAAAACATATTTATATTCTAAATGATCCACAGTCTGTATGACTGTAACTCATAATATAGTTCGTATGGGCTTTTAATGGCAGTGCAAATCCCAATTTAGGGGTAGTGCAGGGATATAAATAAATAACAAAGTAATAGCTGCATATGTGTTTTGCAGATTAGTAACTATGTGAAAGCTATTCCTACACTGTCTTTTGTATGATTTTAGGTATTGTCTTATGTATGGCCCCATGTATTGATCTGGCTAATACATGTTGAAACCTTTTATATATTTGTTAAAACGTGCATGTCAATGTTCCTATTATTTTTAAGGTTACCAGAAAATCTTTCAGCCCCATCCTCTCATAACGTTAGTACCTCTAGAAAGTATTTGGTTAAACGTACAAAAATGGACTGTTGACCACAGTATGTTTCTTTTATATAAAATTCAGTTAGCCCAAATGGCTATCTAAAAAAAAAATAGGTAAACTAAAAACCGAACCTAGTGTAACCTGTCCAAGCAATACGAGGTTTAATATGCGCTATCTTAGGTCTAATATAGTACACATGTATACTATACTAAGCATAGGAATATTTAAGTTTAGTTTATTTTTTCGTGACCTTTATAAAATTTATTGTACAAAACGTGAACACTGTTGACTCTATTTTTTGTACATTCGACCAAACAGTTGGTATACATTCTATCTTTTTAGAAGGATGGGTTGAATATTTAGACGGAAAGATATTAGATTTGTTTAAATTGAAATATCCATGATTGGATTAGTGCATTACTGAGAATATATATATAATATATATATATATATATATATATATATATATATATATATATATATATATATACATATACATATATATATATATATATATATATATATATATATATATATATATATATATTATATATATGCTGTTTAATATGACCGATATATATATATATATATATATATATATATATATATATATATATATATATATATAAATATATAGATAGATATATATAGTAAATAAATATATAGATAGATATATATAATAACCTATTTTTATTTTTACACTATATTTATAGATTTTTTAAATGAAGGTTCCGGTGACAGAACATTATTTTCTTATTGTTTTTATTTTTGTAATGGTCCTTATTTGTTTTATGAAATAACCTAATGAACTACTTATTTTAATTCATGTAGAATATTGAACTCAACCTGACATTTTATCGTACGTATTTTATAATATCTAATTCTAGCATTGTTATCTCTTCTTAGATACATCATTCTAATGTTTTTTAAATATTTTATTAGCAGACCGATTTGAGTTTTAACCTTGTCGTAATCCCGTTATCTTGTACTTTTTAAATCTTTGAGTATTATATATGTATGTTACTTCTTGCATGAACCACATTAACATATAGTATAATATTCTATGTATAGTATTGAGATATATATATAAGATATTTATTTCAGATAATATATTTGTTCACTTTAGATTATTTTTGTTTTAATCTTCCGCTGTTGACAAAAGCAGGTTGACGTCTCTTTTGAAATTAAACGCCGGATTTGGCAAACAACGTTACCATTAAATTAATGACTGTTGACCAGAATACATTTGCACCAGTCAGACATGTAGCGCAGTTTGAGCACGTTTATTTCACCTCATGTCTGTGTTCACCTAGCAGAAAATGGGTATACTGGGAGTTAGACAACTGCTGTGGCTTGCATCCTGGGAAAGGTCAGGATTCCTGCCCCTGACAACGGAAAGTCTGTTATGATCAGGCCTCAACCGCCGTGGCATTATTTATTTATTTATTAATATACAAGAAGGTACATTGAGTTAGAGAGAATACATAGCATAGTATTTACAATCTTGTAAAGCTACTAGTACACGCACCGTTTCGGGCAGGTACTTAATCTAACAGATAATTTTAAGTAGGTAAATTCTAGCAGAATTAATAAAATGATAACAGATACATTGCAAGAAAAAAAATGAGATGAGAGAGAATAGTAAGTATATTAAAGCACATTGGTATATTAAAGCTCTGGTTGATTACATTGACAACTTGATTGGTAATTTAAACAAGATTAACAGACACCGTACAGTAGATTGATAGCACATATAAGAAGACAGCAATGATCACAATGGTAAAGATGTTCGGATTGAGTACATAAAGATAGGGAGATTGGGTAGCACTAGATACAGTGCAATTTTAAAACAACAAGGTAAAAAACTATGAAGATGAGATTAGGTACTTTTTAGTTTTGTTTTTGAATGAGGCAAAAGTTGGACAGCTTTTCAATTCATTAGGGAGTGAGTTCCATAGACTGGGTCCCTTTATTTGCATAGAGTGTTTACACAGATTAAGTTTGACTCTGGGGATATCAAAGAGATATTTATTTCTGGTGTGGTGATAATGGGTCCTATTACATCTGTCCAGGAAGAGTTTCAGAGCAGGATTTGCATTTAAGAACAGGATTTTGTAAATGTAATTGACACAAGAAAATTTGTGGAATGAGATTATGTTTAGCATGTTAAGGGAGTTAAACAAGGGGGCTGAGTGTTGTCTGAAAGCAGAATTTGTTATTATTCTGATAGCAGATTTTTGCTGGGTGATGATGGACTTGAGGTGGTTTGCAGTGGTTGAACCCCATGCACAGATACCATAATTAAGATAGGGATAGATTAGTGCATAATATAGAGAGATGAGAGCAGAGTTAGGTACATAATATCTGATTTTGGAGAGTATCCCAACTGTTTTAGAGACTTTCTTAGTTATGTGTTGTATGTGGGTACTGAAGTTGAGTCTCTTGTCTAGGAATAGGCCAAGAAACTTTCCATCATTTTTATTGCTAATGTTTACATTATCTATCTGAAGCTGAATTGCATTTGTAGATTTGCTTCCAAATAAGATGTAGTAGGTCTTTTCTATGTTAAGTGTTAGTTTGTTGGTTGACATCCATAAGTGGACTTTTTTTAGTTCATTATTAACAACATTATTTTGTGTATGTGGGTTGGGGTTAGAGTAGATGAGGGTAGTATCATCAGCAAACAAAATAGGTTTCAGAATGTTAGAGACATTAGGCAGATCATTGATGTATATAAGAAATAGGAGAGGTCCCAAGATGCTGCCCTGTGGCACTCCAACGATTATTGGTAGAGTGGGAGAAGTTATATTATTGATGGTTACACATTGGAGTCTGTCACTAAGATAGGATTGGATATAGTCCAGTGAATGGCCTCGGATTCCATAATGATGGAGTTTACGTAAGAGGTAATTGTGATTAACATTGTGATTAACAGTGTCAAAGGCCTTTCTCAGGTCAATGAAGAGTCCAATTGGAAACTCATTTTTGTCAAGGGCTGAGTAAATTATATCAAGAAGACTAATAATTGCATCGTTGGTACTCTTTTGGGAGCGGAAGCCAAACTGACAGGGGCTAAGAATGTCGAATTTTAAGAGATAAGAGTAGAGCTGTTCGTAGATAATTTTTTCAAATATTTTTGATAGGATGGGTAGGTTTGATATTGGTCTATAATTGTTGATGTCTGCCGGATTACCTCCTTTATGAACTGGCGTTACTCTTGCTTTTTTAAGAATATTAGGGAAGGTATGACACTATTAAGAGCCTAATACACCAGCGTCGCCACTAACCCCCCCCCCCAAAGGCCCTTACAACACTGAGATCGACCAATTTTATGCACATTACCAAAGCGGTAAACTCTTAAGAACATCGCCTGGGGCCACATGGTAGTTGATAGATTTTCCGGTTTGATCTTCGGCCAGGGAAACGGTCAACCCGTCCTCGACTCAAGTCCATTACATCCAGCGGTCGACCCCACAGACGCATTCATAAATTTTAACATGCTGTTCATTCAAAACGGGAATTTTCTCAAGTATAAATTAATAAGATAATATATTAGCATATTGTGTATATATAGGCATAGGATAGGTTAGGTTAGGTGTTTAGGTTCTGTTGGCGATTATTTGTATTTGTAGTACGCGGGTGAAGCATTTATAGCGTTGTGATTCGAACAAAATTCGTCAGTGAAGCACTTGTTCCGGATATGTTCGAACGTCAGCAGTTGTGAGTCGTGTGTAAACCGTTTTTCATTCATAAACAGGGGGTTTGGCGGGTGCATGGAATCACTTTTGGATCTTTGTTTGGAGGACGGGCTGTTTATAGCGTTGTGGTTCGAACAAAATTCGTCAGTGAAGCACTTGTTCAGGAAGTGTTCGGAAGAAATCAGTTGTGAGTCGTTCATTGCTCGGCCAAGCCAGCAACGGGCACCGTTTCCAGCCCGTCCTCCAAACAAAGACCCAAAAAGTGATTTCATCCATCCGCCAAACCCCCTGTTTATGAATGAAAAGCGGTTTACACATGACTCACAACTGATTTCGTCTGAATACTTCTGGAACAAGTGCTTCACTGACGAATTTTGTTCGAACCACAGCGTTATTATATAGCGTTGTGGTTCCTGTTATATGGGAGAACTCGGTGCCCATTCTTAATGCATAGACTTGAGGGCTTGATAAAAAACGCGAGAGATCCCTCACTGTCTCATTGCCCGGAGAGGATGGGGATATCTGGTTGGTTAAATACCCCAGAATTCCCATCTCTACTAGGGCTCTGAAGTATGGTGTAGTGGATACAAGTGCGTACCTGCCATCTTGATGGCCAGTGTTCGAGTCCCCTGATGAGTGTGAGTGTCTAAAGTTAGTGTGTTAGTTATATATATATATGGGAGTTATATATGTTAGTTAGTTATATATGTTATATGTTAGTTATATATATATATATATATATATATATATATATATATATATATATATATATATATATATATATATATATATCATTGTTAAAAGCTTGTTCGCATTTGTTACTCACGTGGCCCCACAAAGTGACGTGATTCGATGAAATATCTAAGCCCAAGCTTACCACCAAGTGCTATCGGGTTGTTGGGGAAATAGCCTTGGCTACCAGTATCTTTTGTACAGTTACGGTTGGTTGAGTAGTTAAAGAACTGGGTACGCCATGGTGCATGTGCTCCTGGCTGTCTGGGTTCGAATCCTTTTGGGGTGTGGAGTTTTCAGTTGCATATTGGCTTGGAGACACTGAATGAGTATTTTGAGTGGGGAAATAGATGGGTATATGTTAGTGAGGTGTTTTTTGAGTATTATCGAGACATACATGGGATTAGCAGTGTGGGAGGAATAAATGTTAATGTCTTGAGTGATGACATAGCTTTTTTAAAATTATGTAATAAAAAAAACTGCATGTTGTTGGAGACTTCAACAGGGGTTCAGTAGTGTTCCCGTGTCTGGGTCTGTTTCATACGAATGGGAGATATTGGATTTCATTTTATTTCCTATGCTCGATAAACGATCATTGAAGAAACATTGGCAACGCTTAAATTTCATTCTCTATAAAGGCGAAGAATTAGAGGGTGAACTGATACAGATTTGCAAGTATTAGAACAGGAATTCATACAACTGGTTAGAAATGCTAAAAAAAGAGATAAGGAGGGCAAAAATAAACTAAAATGTTCGCATAACAAGGCAAACAAATCCTAAAGCTTTTTTTTTAAGTTATATCGAACAAAGACTAGAAAAAGGATAGGTTTCATTAAAAACTGAGACAGGTAAGATAACGGATAATGACGAAGAGATAAATAGTATTTTTATTAAACATTTAATCTCTATATTTACTAAAAGAGGAACTTAACACTTTGCCTTTAGCCGAACAAGTCTATGTGGGTGGGGACGAGGACAGGTTGACTAGTTAACAGTTACCAGGGAGGGTTTTATTAAATAAATAGTAAAACTCAAACCAAACAAATCCCCAAGGCCGGATGAAGTGTTTGCCAGGGTGCTTAAAGAATGCAAAGAGGAGCTTTGCGAGCTACTGTCTACCATATTTAATAGACCAATAGTCAGACAATACATGCCAGAGTCATGGAAAGTTGTTAATGTTGTACCAATTTGTAAGAGAGGGGATAATCGGTTAGGTTCGATTATTGTATTTGTAGTACGCGGGTGAAGCATTTACTAACCCGTCCTCGACTCAAGTCCATTCCATCCAGCGGTCGACCCCACAGACGCATTCATAAATTTTAACATGCTGTTCATTACAAAAGGAATTTTTTCAAATATAAATGAATATTATAATATATTAGGATATTGCGCATATATAGGCATAGGTTAGGTTAGTTTAGGTTCTTTTGGCGATTATTTGTATTTGTAGTACGTGGGTGAAGCATTTACAGCGTTGTGGTTCGAACAAAATTCATCAGTGAAGCACTTGTTCTGGAAGTGTTCGGACGTCATCAGTTGTGAGTCGTGTGTAAACCGTTTTTCATACATAAACAGGGGGTCGGCGGGTGAATGGAATGAACTTTGGCCTTTAAAGGACGGGTTGCGCAATGACAAAGGATCAGCCCGTCCTCCAAACAAAGATCCAAAAGTGATTCCATGCACCCGCCAAACCCCCTGTTTATGAATGAAAAGCGGTTTACACACGACTCACAACTGCTGACGTTCGAACATATCCGAAACAAGTGCTTCACTGACGAATTTTGTTCGAATCACAACGCTATAAATGCTTCACCCACGTACTACAAATACAAATAATCGTCAACAGAACCTAAACACCTGACCTAACCTATCCTATGCCTATATATACACAATATGCCAATATATTATAATATTTATTTATACTTGAGAAAATTCCCGTTTTGAATGAACAGCATGTTAAAATGTATGAATGCGTCTGTGGGGTCGACCGCTGAATGTAATGGACTTGAGTCGAGGACGGGTTGCAAAGGATAGATTAATTTTAGACCTTTTCGTACCACAGAATTCTCTTATCTCTCCTTCACCAGAACTTTGCTCTCATCTATTTTTCTCCTACGCACTTCTATTATTTTTCCAAGAAAACTAAGTCCCTGTGGTAACACGCTCACCTCAAGACTGAGTTCAGCCGGGTTCGAGCCCTGTACAAGGAGGGTACATTAAACACTGATGCTTAATTGTTCGCCCCACTTCAGCCAGCAGTAATTGTCTGAGGCCCTGGCCATACCTGACTAGTCATGTTCCAGAGAACACAGAGGTGTGAAGTATTCTCATCACTATAAGATGCGCAGCCTTCTTTAGTATTCTTACCTTAACCTCCGGCATGTCGACGTGAACACACTTGGGTACATCATAAAATCCCGGTTAAACTATATTTATCAACAAAGGTACCGAATCAAGAACAATAACTCTTCTAAAAGGTCATTAGAAAACGAGAATCCACAGTAACCTTTTAATTCATTTACACGATACATTTCACTTACCAGAAATTATCTTTCTGGTTAGGAATAAGGCTAGGCTAGAAATAGGCTAGAAATATGCATTTTTCCTATACACTTTATTTACGATTTACAGAGGGGCGGAGAGTCTTACATGCAGCTGCTGCTGACATCCGCATTATTAACAGCAGAGGCGTCCGCAGACACTTGTCTTCACAGCTGTAGCAAAGGATTTTTCCTGCTTCCACAGCGAGGTTGAACCCTTGTTTATCCTTAACACTTGGTGTGTACGTTTATCCTTAAAATGCATTTCGGATGTTCCAAAACACGTGATGATCTAGTTCCTTCAACTCACGATGAGTAAGTCGATTTGCAACATGTAATGAGTAAGCTCACCTGCATTCATGACGAGTTCGTTCACAAGCTCTTGAATGGGATGAATAAAATTCCCCCATTTGCATGTAATGAAAAAGCATAACTCCTTAACATGCCTCAACCTTTTGATGAATAAGGTTACCATTAAAATAACGAATAAGTTCAC
>WNGS01063839.1:9852873-9866688 GCA_020271785.1 Procambarus virginalis
GGATTTTCCTCGGAAAATGTGCCTCGGAGGCGAGGGTTACCTCGGAACACGAGTTTGTTGATACGCGTACAGGCCGACCTAGCGCGTGGTGGTACGGCGATCGTCGCCCCTCCGCCCCTCAGTTTACCAGTGCCTCGCGCCCAGTGACTATCCCACGTCAATTCTTCACCCGGATTTTCAGTGTTTTGTTGGATTTTTGGTCATTTGACCATAAAAGTTGTTATTATATTCTCACCATGGGTCCCAAGAAAGCCAGTGGTAAGGATCAAGGCAAGAAAGCCCATGTGAGGATGACAATAGAGGAGAAACAAGAGATCATTCGGAAGCATGAAAATGGTACACGTGTTATTGAACTTTGTAGGCAGTACAACAAAGCCACATCAACATATGCACTATACTTAAGAAAAATGAGATTATGAGTGCTAAAGTGGCAAAAGGCATAAGAACAATGACAAACAAAGACCACAAATACTTGAAGAAGTGAAAAGTTGTTATTAATTTGGATACACGACAAGGAAAAGGGGTGATAGTGTTTCGGAGGCCATCATTTGAGAAAGCCAGGGTATTGCACGAAGACCTTGTAAAGAAAACCCCTGGAACGAGTGATGCAGATACGAAAGAGTTTAAGGCAAGCAGGGGCTGGTTTGAAAAATTTAGAAAAAGAAGTGGTATCCATAGTGTTGCGAGGCATGGGGAGGCAGCCAGCTCAGACAAACCAGCCGCTGAACGATTTATTGAGAATTTAAAGAGTTTGCAGAGGCTGAGGGATACCTACCGCAACAAGTGTTTAATTGTGACGAAACAGGACTGTTTTGGAAAAGATTGCCTAAGAGGACATACATTACCAAGGAGGAAAAATCCTTGCCCGGACACAAGCCTATGAAAGATAGGTTTACGCTTGTGCTGTGTTCAAATGCGAGTGGCGATTTGAAAATTAAACCCTTGCTAGTGTATCATTCTGAAAATCCAAGGGTTTTCAAACAGTATAAAGTGCAGAAAACCCAAATGTGTGTGATGTGGAAGGCTAATAAAAAGGCATGGGTGACTAGGATTATTTTTTTCGGAGTGGGTGAATGAAGTGCTGTGCCCTGCCATAGAAAAATATCTGCAGGAGAAACATTTGCCACTCAAGGCCCTGCTTCTCCTCGACAATGCTCCTGCTCATCCTCCAGGATTGGAAGATGAATTGATGCACAGATACAGTAAATTTCTCACAATAAAGTTCCTTCCTCCTAACACCACTCCTCTAATTCAGCCTATGGACCAGAAAAATCATAGCGAATTTTAAGAAACTGTATGAAAGGGCACTTTTCCGGAAATGTTTTGAAGTGACTGAAGCCACAAACCTCACTCTCAAAGAGTTCTGGAAAGACCATTTTAACATTTGTAGTGCTTTAAAACTCATTGACAAAGCCTGGCAAGAAGTGACTCAAAGAACCCTGATCTCTGGCTGGGAAAATTGTGGCCTGAATGTGTGACAGAACTAGACTTTGAGGGGTTTGAGCCTGTAAATGATGCGCCTATTGTTGAGGAAATTGTTACTCTGGGCCGGCAAATGGGCTTGGAATTGGATGGTGATGATGTGGAGGAGTTGGTGGAAGAACACAACGAAGAACTGACCACCGAAGAACTCCAAGCCCTTCAAAGGAACAGCAAGACGACGCAGCTGATGATTCTCCAGTGGAGGAGGATGAGGCAGTAGCGAATGTCCCTTCTGCAGAAATTAAGGTGTGTCAGATGTGGGAAGAGATGCAAACTTTTATTGAAAAGACTCACCCAGAGAAAGCTGTAGTAGGCCGTTGCCTTAATCTTTTCAATGACAATGTGATGCTTACTACAGAGACAGCTTGCGAAGAAGGGAAAAACAAGCTTCCATGGACAGATTTGTTGTGAGAAATCGAGCAGTGAGCCACAACCAGGACCTAGTGGTATCAGGCAAAACGTGCCAGGGAGTGCACACCAGAAAGGTCCTCACTGCCTGATGTTATAATGGAAGGGGACTCCCCTTCCAAACAGTAACACCTCTCCTCCTCCCCCTCCTCACCATCTTCCATACGCCTACAGCATTCACAACAAGGGTAAGTAATAACTTGAATATAGTTTTGTAGGTTTATTTAGATGAATTAGGTATAAAATTTAGTTTGATGTGGGGTTTTGGGGTAGTCAGGAACGGATTAATTCATTTCCCATTATTTCTTATGGGGAAATTAGCTTCGGAATACGAGTTTTCGGAATACATGTTGTCTCCAGGAACAGATTAAACTCTTAACCGAGGTACCACTGTACTAAATAAGTAAATACTAAGTAATACTAAGCTAATATGACAATACAACACTTGGAATGGAAACAAGAACAAGGAACTGGAGTATGATGACGGTAGTAAAGGAACAGTGCCCCAACCACTAGAACCGTCGAGAATCGAATGCTGACCCAAGAAGTGAGGACATCACTGTACTAATCAGTCTAAGTGGATGATAACAAAAACAGTGAGAAAATCTACATATAATTTAAAACATTACGCTAGGTTAAAAAATTAACAGCACCATATGTTGTTACTGATAATTACAGATACGATTAGGTTACATTAATTTGGTATAAGATTTAAGACAATTGACTCAGATCATTAGGCTAACCAAACCACACACTAGAAAGTGGAGAGACAACGATGTTTTGGTCCGTCCTGGACCATTCTCAAGTTGATTGTGAGAATGGTCCAGGATGGACCGAAACATCATCGTCCCTTCACTTTCTAGTGTGTGGTTGTCACATATTTCAGCCACATTATTGTGATTCCTCATCTGCATCGTTAGGCTAAGTGAGGTTTCAGAATCCAACACTAAATTCTAATCTGCAGATATATTTCAACCTCTAGCATTGTAAAGTCTCAGCATACGACCACTGAAAATAGTTGAAAATAGTTTGCCCGAAATACAGTGCGTATTAGTGTCTTTAGGCATTGTACATCTAGCTCTATCTAGAAATCCAACATTATGTTTGTAACTCATCTTGTAGTACTTTTAACCTGAATAAACATTTTATCTGATTTGATGGTATACCGATCTGTTGATGTTATCAGCCAATGTTTGTATTATCGATGTTAGAAACATTTCAGCCGATACATTGATATTTTATCTCGTTCTATTAAACAGGTGGGTATAGTTCTGACACTGAAAAAATAAATATTTAGTACCGGTATCGGTACAGGAATATTGGTCCTTTTATAGCACCAGAGTATTGGTTAACCTGCTTGATGGGATTCTGGGAGTTCTTTTACTCCCCAAGCCCGGCCCTAGGCTAGGCTTGACTTGTGAGAGTTTGGTCCATTAGGCTGTTGCTTGGAACGGCCCACAGGCCCACATATCCCCACAGCCCGGTTGGTCCAACACTCCTTGGTGAAAATGATCTAGTTTTCTCTTGAAGATGTCCACGGTTGTTCCGGTCCTTAAATTGCACACCACAATCAGGGTTGTTTTAGGCCTATCCAAATTTATAACCCCTACACATGCATCGGGTTCACATCAGCCTCCTCAGGCCTCCAGTAACCATTACCTCTCTTGCCTTCTAGAGCCTCAGTAGGAAGATGGGAACTACAGTATGTTTATCCCGTCACCATCCAGTGTATGGAATGTACAGGACGACCAGAACTCCAATATTACGTGTATTCCCGCGGTACTTGACACCCCCCATTGTTCCTCTGGAAATACATCACATACAATTAGCGGGAAATTCTGTATTCTCACCGTTTTTGCGGGGGGAGTAATGTGTGCCCAGCCAGAGCCTCCACGTCTGTGTTTTTTACGTCCCGGCCACAGCTGACAAGTCACCGCGTAATATGGAACAACAAACCATTTAGCATCTTCAATGATATTTAAATTCTCCTAGCAAATATATAGCCAATATTTATTTGATATATATATAGGATCCTGTATAGAATATAATGGTATATGATTATATAAAATAGTCTTTACAATTCTCATGTCAAGTTTTTAAGAGGCTTTATGATGTTGGTCAGTGCCAGCGGCAGCCGGGCAGGACGAATTACAGCATATTATTAGCGCGAGGTAATTATGTATTTTTTTCCCTCTTGTCAGTACATTTAGGGCAGTTGACAGCCATTATAATAGCATAAACTAAATCCACAAAGAATGTTATTTTATTCGATCATTCTTGGTATAGGACTGTTTATCCCAAGGACCAGCAACACCGAGGAAAATAATACATTACTGTATATTGTATAAGAACTAACGCAAAACTTAATTAATCTGAGATCAAGTGTAACCAACACTAGCTATTCCATCTATCACCGCCCTGTCCCAAAGGAGATCTGCATATCTATGGGGCAAATCAAAATGGAATCACCACCCGACTGTTGCAATGTGTTTACACTGGTGATTGAGGGTCGAGAGGCGGGACTGATGAGCCGAAGCTCAACTCCCGCAGGCACACTAGGTGTGCACGCCGACTCACAACGAATGGTCTTGGGTTCGATTCCCGCGGCTGGATAGTGATGTTGTATGCAACATGTTTCCTTACACCCGATGCCGCTGTTCACCTATAGTAGTATAAAGGGTATTCCTTGGAGTTAAACAGTGTTATATATTATATATATAATATATAATATTCGCATTTGTGTTGCTCACGTTGCCCCATAAAAATGAGTGATTTGATGAAATAGCTGTGCCCAAGATTACCATTAAGTGCCGTCGGGGTGGTGGTTCAAAGAGCCTCGGCTATCACTGCTTTTGTACGGTCACTGATGGTCGAGTGGTTTAATTAAGGCACCGTGTACACCAGTTGCAATGTGCTCCTGGCGGTCCGGGTTCGAGTCACTTCTGGGGTGTGGAGTTTCAGTTGCATATATGCTTGGGGACCATTCAAGCTTGTTCGCAATATATAATATATAAGATCTCGATAAGCCGTATACAGGCTTTATATCCTGTCCCCGACGATGGGAAGCTATATTATACACTCTTGAGTGCTTATATAGGCTTGGCTCAAATTATATCTGGTGGTACATGCATCTGCTGACGTAGGTGCATATATGACTGATCATTTAGTTATATAGGACTGACCATATAGTCATGTTAATGTGGTTATAGCAGGGGCTGTGATCCATGTTTCATTCTTTCAGGTAGGCTTTGGATCTCCAACGACTGCTGCAAGTCACTTCGAAATTTCGTTTTGGTGGGGGAAACATTCATCTCAGAACCCCATAATTTCATTAACATTAGCAAAACTTGTTTAGTTGAGATCAGATTTGAAAGATTTTTCCCTCAATGCCCGTTATAAAAGTTTAGGCCAGTATCAGTAATGTACTGTGAATAATCTAAGATACAATCAGTTGAAAAAATATTTATTGCGAAACGATATATAGGTTGGTCAGTGTAGGTTAGGATAAGGGCTCTTTAGTACGAGTTTCTTGATGTTGCGAAATTAAATTTAGGAGAACGGAGTGGGGGAGGACAAAAGGAGGTTCTTAATAAATTTTCTGGTAAAGGGGGATGAGGCAGTCAAAGGCTAAGTAGGAGGAAGAGTGGGGGAAGATGAGTAATGGGTAGAAAGAGACTTAATTGGGGTGCAGCCGAGTACCCGCTTCTGTATATATGTACTATATGGAAATGTCTGTCTGTTCGAGAATGGAGGGTATAGAAGGGAGATGTGAGAGAAGAGTGGGGTTGTGGAGAGAGGGGAAAAGAAGACGGGTGGAAATGGGGGGTTGGATGATTGATTGATGAAGATTAAGCCACCCAAAAGGTGGCACGGGCATGAATAGCCGTAAGTGGTGGCCCTTTTGAGCCATTACCAGTATCACGAACTGATACTGGAGATCTGTGGAGGTGCGACTGCACCCTACGTGACGGGAGATGTCTCCCGTTGGGGGGTTGGAAGGGTGGGGTATGAGATATACTAAGATATACTATACCGGGTAACCGCCGCCTTCCCCCCAACCCCACATTAGTACTAGTTATATGAAGGTAAAATAATTTTATTTAATTAAAAAATTTTGGTTTTCTGAATTTTGTTTTATAACTATTTTTTCACATTTAGAAGTTTTTAAAATAAAGTCTAAAAGTATATTTAAATGAGTTCGCATAAGAAAACTTTGTTGTTGTTGATCTCCATTATCCAAAAGCCTAGCCAAATAGCCAAATTTCACTACAATATTCATTGTATATAATACAGATTAAGTTTACACCACTTGATATGTTGATTTATATTTTAAGGTTTGTAACTGCGGTTGTTTAACCATAAACAAACCATAACCCAGTTTCCTTTTTTTTCACACAGAAAATAACAAGTATAATGGCAAGACTCATCATTGCCAACAATGAGGCGCCAAGCGAGGCTGATAGGATAAGGAGTCTTCGAGCTTTCCACATACGTCAGGGGGACAACCTATTTGCCATGCCAGAGGAACAGTTCTTAAACAAGTTCAGAATGTCTAAGGCAGCAGTAGTCACCGTCTTGGAGGAACTGAGCCACACTTCACTTGCAAATATTGGTTAGTATTCCTGTAGTCGTGTTGTTGGTAGGGGGACAGATTTACAGTCTCTCTACATACATACATACATACATACATACATTATATATATATATATATATATATATATATATATATATATATATATATATATATATATATGTTATTAAATATGACCGAAAAAGTAAGATTAATAATTCTAACACGAATTTTCTCAATTTTCCTTATGTTGTTTTTACTGATGACGGTAAATTAAAAATCAATTCTCCAAAATTCATTCTTTATTTCTTAGTCTGACGCGACACTTGAGCGCGTTTCGTAAAACTTATTACATTTTCAAAGACTTTAGTTACACACACACAGAACAACTATAACTGAACAGAGTTTAAATACCTGCATTTGGGTGAGGTGACATGTTACAATGGTTTGGGGTGAGGTGAGAACAAACACAGAACACGAAACAATGGGTATAAGGGAAGAATAGATCTGTAACTGCAGAAGGCCTATTGGCCCGTATTTCTTGATGTTTCTATATTGGAGCGGAGTCTTGAAGTGGGTAGAATATAGTAGTGCGTTAATTGGCTGTTGATTGCTGGTGTTGACTTCTTGATGTGTAGTGCCTCGCAGATGTCAAGCCGCCTGTTGTCGCTGTATCTATCAATGATTTCTGTGTTGTTTGTTAAGATTTCTCTGGTGATGGTTTGGTTGTGGGAAGAGATTATATGTTCCTTGATAGAGCCCTGTTGCTTATGCATCGTTAATCGCCTGGAAAGAGATGTTGTTGTCTTGCCTATATATTGAGTTCTTTGGGGCTTACAGTCCCCAAGTGGGCATTTGAAGGCATAGACGACATTGGTCTCTTTCAAAGCGTTCTGCTTTNCAACCAAGACTACTGCGCAAGAAAAGTAGCAAAAGAGTGAGCAGGAACCAAGAAAACCGGCCAAAGAAGCGAAGACAGAGCCCAAAAAAGGCACGAACCGGGCCACAAGGAGCCAACAGGGCCACAAGTAGCCAACAGGGCCACAAGTAGCCCAACAGGGCCACAAGTAGCCCAACAGGCCCAGAAAGAGCCCAAACCGGGCCAAAAGTAGCCCAACAGGGCTACAAGGAGCACAACAGGACCACAAGGAGCCCAACAGGGCTACAAGTAGCCCAAACTCGCCAACAAGGACGAGGAGCCGACAGACGTTCCAATAACGCGGGAAGGAGGAAAAACCTTCCCGAACCCTCGAGAACACGGAAGCCAAACCAGTCCCGAAGGCACACAAAGGCGCATGCGCACCCGAGACCAGTAGTCATGTAGAACCCCCAAAACGGGGAAACATGACGAAAACACCGTCCCCCCAAAAAAAGGGGGGGGAAACATCCACCCACAGGACGGAACCAACCGACTCAAAGGCCAAGGAACCGAGCCGGGGAGGGGCCGACGCCCAACAGCACGTACGGCGAGTGGAGAGGAAAACCCCACTCCGCGTAACCACAAGCCCCGCCGAGAGGGGGATAAAACCCCCACGGGGTCCTATGGGGCCAAGGCCCCCAAGTCAGCCCCTCCGCAGCCCCGGGAACCCACACAACAGGCCCGGGGCCGAGCCGTCCCCCTAAAGCCCCGGCCGTACCAGAAAACCGGGACAGCCGTGAAAACACTAAGGAAGGGAGCCCACTGGCAGACTCTTACAACACGGCTGGAGGAACAGGCTCGAATGCCCCCGTCACTACCCCGGAAGGGGATTTCCCCGAGACTGCCCGAGTCTCAACACCACCAAACCCCGCCCTGAACCTACAGACGGTAAGGAACCGGATGCAGGCAGGAAGGGGAATCCAGGGGAAAAACAAGAACCAAAACGGGGCAGCCCCGGGGCTCCCGGGGAGTTACCACGAGAGCGTTGCCACCACCAAGGCTCAAGTGCAACGCCTCTGCTGCCCGCACCAGCTGAGCACAACTGGGTAAGCGAGCCATAACGAGCAACAAACTCGCAGGGCTCCGGGTCGAAGGTGTCACCGACCCCACAGGCAGCAGACGGAGGCAAAACAGAGAGTCACCCAGAGACAAGGGGTGAGCAACCCTCAAACTCGCTGGAAGCGAGGGGGGGGCTCTGGGGTCACATCCATCGGACCCACGCGCCCCCAGGGGTTTCCCAGGGTCCCGAGCGTTTACTATAAGAGGACTCGCGCTCAGGTAATCCCAGGCAGGGTACTGCTAACCGGCACCCAAAACTACCAAACAACTTTCTAAGAGCTGAACCCCCGGGACGTGTACACTCACGGGGACCTAGCAGGGGGTACCACCAGAAAACTCAGAACACAAGGGACACCAGGGGCAAGAACGAAGGCAGACCCCCCCACCAGGTAGATAAACAAAAAGAAAAGAAAACCCGCAAGAGGACAGCGTACCCAAGCGGAACAGAGCCGGCCGCTATGATTGGGAAAAGACAAGCTGCACAGTACCCTGCGCCCCACCAGTGCAAAACTGCCCCTTACTCTAAGGCGAACAAGGGAGACAGAACACCCGAGCACACAAAGAGCGGCCGAAAACCAAGCAGTAAACGGCCTAGCAGGGGCAGACCCCAAGGAACTTGTGGAAGGTGGCCCCAAGTCCCAAGGGCAGTACTTACAGGGCACCTAGGGAAGGGAACCCTAGGCGCATGCAGCCCGAGTACTGGAGAATCACTCCCGGCTCGCGCACCACCTAGAAAACAGACACCACACTCTAGGTGCAGTGCTGAAACAACCACTGGAGCCGGAGCACATAACCGGTGCCTATAGCATCAGCCGAAGAACTGATGGGTGGATAGCCGGCGTGGGAGGTCTGGGGCTCCACCTTCCCCCTCCGGGGAGGGGGGAGCTGCGCAGACAGCGGCGCGGTGACGTGTGACGTCACACTAGTTTGCTTGTTTTTCTGTTTGGGAGTTCTATCCACTAGTTCGGATTTTGGTAGCAATTTTAACCAGAATAGGGGTTTGTTTTGGGGCGCTTACCTTTCTGGGTGCCTGTCCCGGTCGATGGCAGACATAGAATGCTTCCAACCACACGGGGGCTTCTATAGGCCATTGCTCCCCGTGCCTCTCTGAGGGGGCCCGGTTCTGGCCGTGGTCTCCGGTAGGCCTAAGAACTCCATACACATGACTGATGCCAAAGTCTGAAATTAGCATATCAGCCTGGGATAGCTCCGGGGAGCCGACGGGGCTCCCCCCAGAAAAGAAGACAGTTTGCAAAGTGACTTTGAAATCTTGCCGAAGCCAACATATACAGCCAAGCTGTATTACATTGGCTGTATACCACAACCTAATAATACATAATCGTTTTAACAGGTAACGAGCTTTGTCGAATCATTTGATGTACACTTTGACCATACTCCCCTTTTGTACATTAGATACCTATACCATACCCAAAGCCTCATATATTTATCATTTTTGTTTACTGTATTAGTACTTACATAAATAAGGAGTTTTAACTTTCTTTTCAAGGTCTTATATGTTGCTTTGTAATCTTCTGGACCATCTGCCTGAACTGGCATCATGAAACCTGAAACGTGAACATTCGTCAATTTATATCATACCAATACAGCACTGCTTTTTTTTTTAATTTATGCTAACTATGCAAATTTCTTACCCCACCCTAAGAAATACTACGTAATAATACAGTGGTACCTTGGAATACGAGAGTCCCTGTACAGTATACGAGTTTTCGGAATACGAGCCGGATTTCCTCGGATAATGTGCCTCAGAAGGCGAGGGTTACCTCGGAACACGAGTTCGTTGATACGCGTACAGGCCGACCTAGCGGTCGATCGTCGCCCCTCCACCCCTCAGTTTACCAGTGCCTTGCGCCCAGTGACTATCCCATGTCAATTCTTCACCCGGATTTTCAGTGTTTTGTTGGGTTTTTAGTCATTTGACCATAAAAGTTGTTATTATATATCTCACCATGGGTCCCAAGAAAGCCAGTGGTAAGGATCAAGGCAAGAAAGCCCATGTGAGGATGACAATAGAGGAGAAACAAGAGATCATTCGGAAGCATGAAAATGGTACACGTGTTATTGAACTTTGTAGGCAGTACAACAAAGCCACATCAACAATATGCACTATACTTAAGAAGAAAAATGAGAATATGAGTGCTAAAGTGGCAAAAGGCATAAGAACAATGACAAAACAGAGACCACAAATACTTGAAGAAGTGGAAAAGTTATTAATTTGGATACACGACAAGGAATTAAGGGGTGATAGTGTTTCGGAGGCCATCATTTGTGAGAAAGCCAGGGTATTGCACGAAGACCTTCTAAAGAAAACCCCTGCAACGAGTGATGCAGATACGAAAGAGTTTAAGGCAAGCAGGGGCTGGTTTGAAAAATTTAGAAAAAGAAGTGGTATCCATAGTGTTGCGAGGCATGGGGAGGCAGCCAGCTCAGACAAACCAGCCGCTGAACGATTTATTGAAGAATTTAAAGAGTTTGCAGAGGCTGAGGGATACTTCCCGCAACAAGTGTTTAATTGTGACGAAACAGGACTGTTTTGGAAAAGATTGCCTAAGAGGACATACATTACCAAGGAGGAAAAATCCTTGCCCGGACACAAGCCTATGAAAGATAGGTTTACGCTTGTGCTGTGTTCAAATGCGAGTGGCGATTTGAAAATTAAACCCTTGCTAGTGTATCATTCTGAAAATCCAAGGGTTTTCAAACCGTATAAAGTGCAGAAAACCAAATGTGTGTGATGTGGAAGTCTAATAAAAAAGCATGGGTGACTAGGCTTATTTTTTTGGAGTGGGTGAATGAAGTGCTGTGCCTTACCATAGAAAAATATCTGCAGGAGAAAATTTGCCACTCAAATTTGCTCATCCTTCATGATTGGAAGATGAATTGATGCACAGATACAGTAAATTTCTCACAATAAAGTTCCTTCCTCCTAACACCACTCCTCTAATTCAGCCTATGGACCAGAAAATCATAGCGAATTTTAAGAAACTGTATGAAAGGGCACTTTTCGGAAATGTTTTGAAGTGACTGAAGCCACAAACCTCACTCTCAAAGAGTTCTGGAAACACCATTTTAACATTTGTAGTGCTTTAAAACTCATTGACAAAGCCTGGCAAGAAGTGACTCAAAGAACCCTGATCTCTGGCTGGAGAAAATTGTGGCCTGAATGTGTGACAGAACTAGACTTTGAGAGGTTTGAGCCTGTAAATGATGCGCCTATTGTTGAGGAAATTGTTACTCTGGGCCGGCAAATGGGCTTGGAATTGGATGATGATGATGTGGAGGAGTTGGTGGAAGAACACAACGAAGAACTGACCACTGAAGAACTCCAAGCCCTTCAAAAGGAACAGCAAGACGACGCAGCTGCTGATTCTCCAGTGGAGGAGGATGAGGCAGTAGCGAATGTCCTTTCTGCAGAAATTAAGAAGGTGTGTCAGACGATTAAGAGATTCAAACTTTTATTGAAAAGACTCACCCAGAGAAAGCTGTAGTAGGCCGTTGCCTTAATCTTTTCAATGACAATGTGATGCCTTACTACAGAGACAGCTTGCGAAGAAGGAAAAAACAAGCTTCCATGGACAGATTTGTTGTGAGAAAATCGAGCAGTGAGCCACAACCAGGACCTAGTGGTACTCAGGCAAAACGTGCCAGGGAGTGCACACCAGAAAGGTCCTCACTGCCTGATGTAATAATGGAAGGGGACTCCCCCTTCCAAACTGTAACACCTCTCCTCCTTCCCCCTCCTCACCATCTTCCATACGCCTACAGCATTCAACAACAAGGGTAAGTAATAACTTGAACATAGTTTTGTAGGTTTATTTAGATGAATTAGGTATAAAATTTAGTTTGATGTGGGGTTTTTGGGGTAGTCAGGAACAGATTAATTCATTTCCCATTATTTCTTATGGGAAAATTAGCTTCAGAATACGAGTTTTCGGAATACGAGCTGTCTCCAGGAACGGATTAAACTATTAAACCGAGGTACCACTGCAGTAAATAAGTAATTACTTAGTAATACTAAGCTAATATGACAATACAACACTTGGAATGGATACAAGAACAAGGAACTGGAGTATGATGACGGAGTGAAGAAATAGTGCCAACCACTTGAACCGTCGAGACTCGAATGCCGACCTCAAGAAGTGAGGACATCACTGTACTAATCAGTCTTAAGTGGATGATAACATAGGCAGTGAGAAAATCTACATATAATTTAAAACATTACGTCAGGTTAAAAAATTAACAGCACCATATGTGTTACTGATAATTATAGATATGATTAGGTTACATTAAATTTGGTATAAGAATTAAGAACAATTGACTCAGGATCATTAGGCTAACCAAACCACACACTAGAAAGTGGAGGGACGACGATATTTCAGTCCGTGCTGGACCATTCTCAAGTTGATTGTGAGAATGGTCCAGGATGGACCGAAACGTCGTCGTCCCTTCACTTTCTAGTGTGTGGTTTGGCCAACATATTTTAGCCACATTATTGTGACTCCTCGTCTGCATCATTAGGCTAAGTGAGGTTTCAGAAATCCAAGACTAAATTCTAATCTGCAGATATATTTCAACCCCTAGCAGTGTAAAGTCTCAGCATACGACCACTGAGAAATAGTTGAAAATAGTTTGCCCGAAATGCAGTGCATATTAGTGGCTTTAGGCATTGTACATACTAGCTCTATCTAGAAATCCAACATTATGTTTGTAACTCATCTTGTATGTACTTTTACCTGAATAAACATTTTATCTGATTTGATGGTATACCGATCTGTTGATATTATCAGTCTATGTTTGTATTATCGGTGTTAGAAACATTTCAGCCGATACATTGATATTTTATCTCGTTTTATTAAACAGGTGGGTATAGTTCTGACACTGAAAAACAAATATTTAGTACCGGTATCGGTACAGGAATATTGGTCCTTTTATAGCACCAGAGTATTGGTTAACCTGCTTGATGGGATTCTGGGAGTTCTTTTACTCCCCAAGCCCGGCCCGAGGCCAGGCTTGACTTGTGAGAGTTTGGTCCACCAGGCTGTTGCTTGGAGCGGCCCGCAAGCCCACACATCCACCACAGCCCGGTTGGTCCAACACTCCTTGGAGAATATTATCTAGTTTTCTCTTGAAGATGTCCACGGTTGTTCCGGTCCTTAAATTGCACACCACAATCAGGGTTGTTTTAGGCCTATCCAAATTTATAACCCCTACACATGCACCGGGTTCACATCAGCCTCCTCACGCCTCCAGTAACCATTACCTCTCTTGCCTTCTAGAGCCTTAGTAGGAAGATGGGAACTATGTTTATCCCGTCACCATCCAGTGTATGGAATGTACAGGACGACCAGAACTCGAATAT
>WNGS01063839.1:9878282-9888444 GCA_020271785.1 Procambarus virginalis
AACAGTGTGCTACAGTGAGGGCAGGGGGTCTGCCACAATTTTTTTTTTGTGACATTGAAATAATAACTGTCTTTCAATGGTTTTACATGTAGTTTTTTGGCAGTAATGTTATTCAATAGTGTATAATTTGAGGATTTTGAATAGTGAAACGTGTGAAAGATCACTATGCTCAAAAACATGGTGCTTTATATCTTATGACATTTAATGTTCTTAGATCAAACAGTGTTTTGCACACACACATTATATACATCCATCTATACTAGTATTTTTATAAATTGTAACAAACCACTAAGTTAATTCTGGTGTGTGGTGATGAAATAGCACACAGTATAGAACTATAAAGTACAACAGCTGACTCAAGCAATCGACCTCATCTGATGTCGATTGAAGCATAATAACCCAGAAAATGTACTAACACACATCGCTATTATTACTTCGAACACTACTATTATCATCAGATCCCGGTCACTAAATCATGAATATGAATAATTTTGACAGTATTATTTTCTAAAGGAACATGACGTCACTTTGCATGAGGGGGTAGTTCACAAACCTGGATTGTGCGCTATGAAAGTCTACCTCCTGCTGTGAAACATCATAACTAACATTGTGTTCACTGATATCTGAACCTTGTACATCATGTTATACAGTCCTAATCATCTATGACACTATCGCAAAATAATTGTCGTTGCTTATTTTATTCATGATTATTAGTGTGCTCTGGCCCTAACTTGTACAGCTACAGTCTCTCATTTGTGTGCACCATAACAAACCACCGAGATGATCTGTTGTGAGTTTCTATACAAAGAACATTGATCCAAGGTAGATTTATGCAAGCTGCAGCTGCATGCACCAGCCGTGGTTGCTCTGGCAGTACTGAGGCTCTCACCATCAGAGGGAGGCAGACATTTTTGTCGTCGAGACGGTGTCTGTTTACCGGCGTTCCAAGAACAGTCTTGAATTTTGCAATATACTAACAAACATGATATGTAGGGTGGCACACTGCCCTTTAACCATATCACAGGTTGTGCAGTACAGTGGTTAATGCTCTATGTCAAAGTTCAGACATTGACTTATGTTAACAAATTAGTAACTATAGCACTATTATATTATTTATTAGAGTACTGTACAGTATTTGCAAATAAATGTTTGTCTTTCTATTATAGAGTGTAACCACAAAACACCAGAGCTAGTTAAAATGGAAGTTTTAGAAAGCCACGAAGATCTGGCTACAGCACCAGTATTTAAAAGTTCAGTACAAAGACTGAAACTTTTAAATGTATGCAAAATCTGGAATGACAAACTTTTAAATGTATGCAAAATCTGGAATGACAAACTTTTAAACGTATGCAAAATCTGGCATTGTTACTACTTGATTATATTTGTAAAATTTTTCACAGATTTTGTAATCTGTAAATTATTAAAAATCCTCTAATACATTTTATATAATATTTTACTGTACTTAGTTATGCAACATGGAGTACAATACTGCAACTGTATATCCAATATCTATCTGGTTTTACTTACCGCGGCTGCGGACCCGGGAAGAACGTGCGTGCTAGTTAATTTACGCACAGGGGTTGTATTGCTAGGACTATTGCTGCTGTTATTATTGGTGCTGATACCACTGGAACTGGAAGTGGCTTGGATGCTACTATTACCGCTATTACTACCTACAATTGCTGTGCCCAAAGGTATCTGCCAAATGAAAAACAAAAAAAATTATGACCCATCAATTATGACCCATCAACCTGTGGCATTGTGTACCCACAGGTTGAGAACCACAGTACTACATAGTACCTATAATACTTTAGTTCACAGGATATGTAAATGAGAAGACTTGAAACTTACTGGAATAAAAACAAACAAAAAATTAAACAAAGTTATAAATAACATTTAAGGACTTCATTTGCTGCACAAAACTCAAAAGAAAGTATTGGAACACCTAACAGCAGCTTGTAATACACAACAGGAACTTTATAAATGCATCTTGAAAAATTATTTAGAAAAGTTTGTTGAAAGGTACTAGGAGAAATTGTGCATTACTTTAAAGTTATCTTAGAAGAGAAAATTCTACAATCTACCAATCCACTACCAGAGGATCCCAATGAAAAGTCGAGGACTCGTTCTTGGTTAAAAGAAGCAAAGAAGGTTGAAGACAGAGCACTACCCAGGATGAAAGGAACAAAACCACTTCCTGCAGCAAAGGGTAGCAAATTCCCGAATATAACTACGAGGAACCAGAGCCAACAAGAGGGGTCTGGCATGAGGCCCCAAATACTACCCAGTTACCAGGGTAACTTGAGAGGAAAACTTCAGAAAGGAGGACACCTTAAACTCTTCTGAGTAAATAACTCTGGTGAGGAAACAAAAGACAAGCTCATGCCCAGGAAGGTAACCCTGAAACAAAATTTGAGCAAACTAATTACCAAGGACACACAAATTGGAGAGTATAAACACAATCATAAAAGCGTAAGGAGGCGATTTGTGCTGCCCCTTAATATTTAAATGTCTTACAAAATTTTATCAGAATGTCATAGATACTAGACTAGAGCGATTGTTTGATATATCAAATTGACTTATTTGAAGAGTTAAAGCTAACCAAACTCTTGGGATAATCAAGCTTGCATTTGACTATAAGGAAAAGAATGTAATGGTTCAACTGTATAAATCTCTGGTATGCCCACACTTGGATTACTGTATACAGGCATGAAGACCTCATTTTCAGAAGGACATCCCGCCAAACACACACCGAAAGTGTGACATTGGTACAACGTTCGAAAAAGTTTTAACACCTCCTAACCAGTTATAACAACTAATATAGCAAGTTGTAACAACGCTCAAATACGTCATAAACATGTAAGGCCAAGATGTAACAACTTTATTACAAGTTGTAAGAAGCGGAAAATAAAGACAGTTTCGGTTTGTGTTTCCAGGGATAGCTGCTCTAGAGAAGGTGCAACACTGGGCAATAAAAGTCATTCCAGAGCCAAGTCATCTCTTGCATCAGGAATGCTTGAGGGTCACAGGCCTAACAACACTGCAAACTAGACATGACAGGGCAGATCTCATTGAAACCTTTATAATACTGAACAAGTTAGAGAATGTTGATCCAGACATTTTCTTCAGAAGGTCAGATGTAACACAAACAAGGAGCAATGGTTTCAAGCTCAACAAGCCACAATATAGGACCTTTGTCTCTAATTTCTTCCAGATCATTTAAAGTTCTGGAAAAGATCATCAAGGCAAATGGGGGACCTTCGACAAACTGCCAGCTTCCTGTCTTCGTCAAGGCTACTAGGGTTAGTGGCCCTCAGGTAGTATATTGAAAAAAATTCTGATACGCAGAATTTAAAAAAGATCCACACCCATGTCTGGCACTTCCCCCATCCAGCCACTGAACATGAGGACAACCACATTAGTGACCACTGATGTCATGCAAAATTCCAAGAACTTTAAATGATCTGGAAGAAATTAGAGACAAACAAGGAATATATTACAAGTACTGTATGGGCTTGCTTATGCAATGCCTGCCGATACAAATATTTGGGTTATCTGCTGATTTTTGCAGTCGGATATTTTTCTGCCAAAATTTCACCACATCCGAATAGCAATTCGGATATCCGAAGATTTCGCCTGATATTGCAGACAGGCATAGAATCTAAATCAAATTCAGAAGTTTCTGCATACTTCACCACATCCGAAAAAATTTTGGGACAACCAAAGATTTTGCCAGGTACTGCAGACAGGCATTGGGCCATACCACATTAATCCCATATAGCAGTGGCTCAAGGCATAGGGAATGAGAGTTGTTGGGGGTGGCTGGTTTTGGGTTAGGGGTTTCGGGAGAAAGAGAGAATGTGAAGGGAGGGATTGTCTAGGGGATGAGGGGCCTATCATCTATACTGTAAATATATCTGTATTGTATAGACTAACTAAGAATTACTGTATGTTCAATCAATTCACTACAGTAAAAAAATATTATCTAATATAACAAATACAAATTTCTTAAAAACTGTGTGTACAGGCTGAAGACTAGTTTCCTACTAAATTTGAAAAAAAAATTCTGCCTGGTGGCCTACATAACGTGCCTACCTGCCCCAAGTGGACCCGTCCAGGCCTGGTCAACTTAAACAAGCCATGTGCTCTCACCCCTAGTGTTACACCATAGTGCAGTGCCATTAGTGAAAAATCATTTTTTTTATATAACTTTTTTGTTTTCATAGTAACTTTGATAATTTTTGTGCCAAGACTATGTCTGGCAGCAGCAGTAATTGTTCTGGAGGTGTTAAGAGGAAGAAGGTTGTGCTAACCATTGAAGATAAGTTGCGCGTTATGGAACTCTGTGAAAATGGCCGGCTGGCTGTGTGTTGCCAAGGAATTTGGTATAGGCACTAGTACTGCCAGTGATGTAAAGAAAAAATAAACAGCGTTGAATGTAATGAAACGCCATTTTCCGGGCGAGTCCCAGAGGCTCCCGGAGCTATCCAGGCTGAATGGATATGTATAACTTTCTGGCATCAGTCAATGCATGGAGTTCTTGCCTACTGGGAACCACGAGCCAGAACCTAGCCCCCTCTAGAGAGGCACGAGGAGCAATGGCCTATAGAGACCCCATTATGATTGGGAGCATTCTATGCCTGCCATCGACCGGGATAGGCACCCAGAAAGGTAGGCGCCCCAAAACAAACCCCTATTCTGGTAAACTATTGCGACCGAAGACCGAACAGGTGGACAGAACTCCCATACAAAAATTGGCAAACAAGCATGACGTCATCATGTCGCCGCACCACTGTCTGCGCAACCCCCCCCCCTTCCTGGGAGGGGGAAGGGGGAGCCCCAGACCCCACTGTCGACAACCCAACCATTAGTTCTTAGGCTGGATGTCAAAACGCGAAAACACCGCCGACCGGAGGGAGGAAGGGATGCCGGGGAGCCTCCGGGACTCGTCCAGAAAATGGCATTTCATTACATTCAACGCTGGTTTTCTGGGGGGAGCCCCGTCGGCTCCCCGGAGTTAACTACCCAAAGATAAGGAAAAATCAGGGACTTACCCGGGTGGTGGTCTGTCCTTACTTCTCAACACGAAGTCGAGACAGCTGGCTGCAACCGCCAACCCAAAGCAACTCAGGCCCGACCAGGCCCAGGAACATTCACCAGGTAGCGAGCGACCAGGACCCTGTTCGATCTCCAAAAATGCCGGGCCCGAATGTCCATCCAAGAAATGTTGCCAAAGACGGCAGCCAAAGCAGCAAATTTACGAACGTCGTGAGCCCGGGAAAAAAACGCAGGCTGGCTACACTTAATCCTGCAGACAACCTGAGAGACCCGAGCTCGGGAACAGGGAAGAAGGAAAACTGGATCAACCCAGAGTGCATCCCCGGCAACAGAATCTGTGGCGCGCAAATAACGGAGGAGAGTTGCAACCGGACACAACACATGATGCGCCCACGGTCTGACTAACCAAGCATCAACAATCCACGGCCCCCTCCGGAACGCAGCCGTCTCATTCTTCGCCAGAAAAGAGGGAGGCGGCTGCAAGCGAACAAAACGACCACCAGGACCGAAAGAGCAGAAACCTCGGCGTCGGAGGAGAGCATGAAGCTCCCCAACCCGACCCCCCGAGGCCAATGCCAACAGGAAAATAGCCTTACAAAAACAATCCCAAACGGAACGGGCAACAACAAACCGAGGCAGAGAGAGAAACGAGAGCACGTGGTCCAAGGACCAAGATGGGTCAGGCGGCGCATGAACAGGCCGGAGGTGAAACAACGCACGAGACACTTGCGAAACGGGGCAGAAGAAACATCAACATCGAAAGCAAGCTGAAGCAGCTCCGCCAACGCCGCACGATACAAAGTGACAGTTTTCGGCATAAGATGACGGTCCTGAAACAACCAAGAGAGAAAGGACAGAATAACCCTATCAGAGACCGAAGGACACTGACGCAGTGATAGGAAAAACCGGAAGGACCACCAGGAAACCTCATACTGCTGCCGAGACGAAGCACGCAGGTAGGAGATCAACAACGAACCCACCTGCGCACCATACAAGGTATGATAAACCCAAGTTAAAAACACCAGACGTGAAGACTCGAGGAGAAGACCGAACCAGCCTCGTACAGGGCTGGACCGATCTGCTGAAAGAGGCGGAGCCGCGGGAAGACCCTCGGGTTCGGACACCGAGCAAGCAGCGCCTGAAACCAAGGCAGGAGCCAGAAGGACAACTCGACCTCGGTTAAGTTTCCAAGCAAGTCAGGACCTGGAGCAACAGCGGAACCAGGGAAAAGAGGTAGAGGTAACTCCACCTCGCCCATTCCTGCCTGAAGGCGTCAACCCCGACGCCCTCGCAGTCGGGGAAGGGCGCCATGTATACCGGGAGATGCCTCGACTACTCCGACGTGATGAGATCCACGTCCGGAGTCCCGAACGTCCGGCACAGCCAACTGAAGGAGTTGGCATCAACCGTCCATTCCGTGGAAAGGGGAAGGAACCGGGACAGGCCATCCACCAGGACGTTGGACACCCCCCGAACGTGAACCGCCAGGAGAGCCAATCCCCGAGAACTCAGCAGAAGAGTCACCCGAAGTGACCAGCCCCAAAGAGCCAAGGACCACATCGAACCCCCACGGTTCAGGCAATGAACCACCGGGAAACAGTCCGAATGGAGCCTGATTGTCGATCTGCGAGCGACTCGAATCCTCCACAGCGACATCCACACTGACACAAACTCCTGTACCGTGCTGTAAGCCCGACGGAAGGACGGACCCCACTGCCTCTGACCAGCCTGGTGAGCACTGATTACAAAACCCCAACCACGAGATGACGCGTCCGTGTGCACATCGAACGAGGGCTCGGGAAGGCGCCAAGGCACCGAACCCCGAAAAAACAGAAGAGGAAGCCGGCGATGCAGCAACCGACGCAAAGCCCCTGAAGGCCGAACCCAAAGATCGCAAGAGAGGCAGAAAGACCAGCCCCGAAGGAACCAGAACAGCCGACGAAGCCACACCCGACCCGGCGGGTAGACAATCATGGCAAAGTTCAGGCTCCCGCACAAACCCTCGAGCAACCGCCTCATGACCCAAGAACCCCTCAGAAACGAGCGAAGGCGGGACCGCAGGCGCAAGAGAGCCGCTGGAGGAAGAGACAAGGAAGCAGTGCGAGTGTCCCAAATCAGACCCAGCCAAGACCGAACCTGAGAGGGAACCAGATGGGACTTCCTTCAGTTCACCAAGAACACGAACCCGGCGAGCTGGGAAAGAACCAAACCCCTGGCAAGCAGACACGAGGACCGGCTGGGAGCCCAAACCAGCCAGTCGTCGAGATAGACCAGCACCCGAACACCTAGCAGACACAGGCGGGTCACCCCGACCAGAGTAAGGCATGTGAAAACGTGAGAAGCCAGATTCACCCGAAGGGAAGACAATGAAAGCGGTAACCTGATGCCCACAACAAAACCAGCCAGTCCCTGAAACCCGGATGAACCGGGACATGCCAATATGCGTCCTTGAGTCCAGGGGGACACTATCCAAACACCCCTCCAAAAGAAGATGGACCTGGGATAGCGTAGTCATCCGAAAGGAGGGGCACAAAACCCACAGGTTCAGACAGGACAAGTCCAGAATGAATCGGAGGTCCGCGCAGTCCCGTTTCGGGACTGGAAAGGGTGGGGGAAACCACCTGAGGGACATCGTCGTTTCAACCATGCCCAAGCGAACCCACTCCGAGATGACCCGACAGAGCAGGAAAAGAGGCCAGCCCAAACCCCCCGAGGGAGGAAGAGCCACCCAGCGCCACCACAGGCTGCACGAAACGACCTGAAAAGCCCACGAATCGTGGGACCAGGCGTGAGCAAGCTGGGAAGCCGCCCCCCCCCCCATCGCCCCGTCAATGGGATGAACCGCGAAAGGCCGACACGCCTTGCAAGAACCTAAGCGGCGAACAGGACGGTCCCCACGCAGACCAGCAACAGCCGGAACCAAAGGTGCCGCCAGCCCCGAATCCGGCATCAGAGGTCTACTCTGACACAAAGACCCCCCGAGCCCTGGCACGACCCTTCCGGGATGGCCCCCCGTGAGCCTCCCCCCCCAGGAGCAACAACAACAACTCAGACATAGGCCGACAACTGACCGAGGCCGCCTGCAAATACTGCACCACAGCAGACTCTGCAAACAGCAACGGACAAAAGGGCGAAGACAAACAAAGAGCCAGGGGCTCAGGCGGACTCCAAGGAAGAAGCCAGCACCGCCTGACGACACGCGAGGCGAGAAGCATAGAACCGCGAAACCGCATCACGCAGGATGGGTGTGAAGAGCTTCAACAAAGCAGACGACGCCCGCACCGCAGAGGGCGGCGCACCGGACCCGGCAGCAGCCCCAAGCGCTCCCACATCCAACTCGAGCCAATCTGACGACAGCTCAAGGAGGGAAAAGAAACACAGAGCCGAAGCAAGCAGGCCACGAGTCCTCAAATCCTCCGCTACCAAGCCAGTCGAGAGGGAAGGAACCTGCACGTGAAGCTGCATGACACCAACATCCCACGGAAGGGCAGGGGTGAACAAACAAGCATTAAGATGCTCGAAGTCGCCCCAGGAAAACCTGCAATGCCATAGAAACCTCTCGCCACTCAAGCGCGCAGGACCGACAGAACGTGTGCCAAGCCTCCAACGAAAGCAAGGACAGTCTGCCAACCCATGACGTACTCCGGAACTTCATAACGATACCAGCACGAACCAGGGGACCCGTACACGAAGGAAGCACCACCTGAAGGGACAGAACTGCAATGGAAAACTGGAGCCAGAGGCACGACCGCCCCAGATCCCATCAGCCTAAGGACTAATGGTTGGTTTCGCCGACAGTGGGGGTCTAGGGGAAGGGGAAGGCTTCGGCTGATACAATCTGCGAGGAGGGACATGTGACTTCATGCTTGTTTGCTAATTTCCGTTGGGGAGTTCTGTCCACCTGTTCGGTTTTCGGTCGCAAAAGTTTACCAGAATAGGGGTTTGTTTTGGGGTGCATACCTTTCTGGGTGCCTACCCTGGTTGATGGCAGACATGAATGCTCCCAATAATAAGGAGGGGTCTCTATAGGCCATTGCTCCTCATGCCTCCTAGAGGGGGCCAGGTTCTGGCTCGTGGTTCCCAGTAGGCAAGACTCCATGCATTGACTGATGCGAGAAAGTTATACATATCCATTCAGCCTGGATATCTCTGGGGAGCCGACGGGTCTCCCTCCAGAAAAAAGATGAATTCAGAAAATACATACCAGTGAGAGTGAGGGGTGCAAGCACTAGTAGAGAGTGCAGTAGAAAATCATGAGCAAAGCGCATTAGAAAGCCAACAGTCTTCAACCAGCAAAGCTGGAAGGGGGGGATGTAACTGGTAGTCAAAACTGAACTTGCCAGCCATATTACTGTACAGTAATTTTAGTGCCGTGTAAAGTTAGGTTACGAAAATTTTAAAAATTATTATTTATTTGAAGATCTACATTACTGTACAATACTGTATGCAGCATCAGTCAAGACGAGGAACCTACTATAACAAGGGAAGCTAAAGTTTGTGTGTTTATGGATTAAATTACAGTTCACCGTTACCTTGAGGTTACCTTAAGTGAGTGCGTCGGGGCTTAGCGACCCCAGCGGCCCGGTTTTCGACCAGGCCCTCCCTCGGTGCTGGACCTGGGCAACCATGGCCGTTTGATGTGGCTGACTCGCAGCCTAAAGGTATGAGCCACAGCCCTGGTTGATCAGGTAACCTTCGAAGGTGCTTATCCAGTTCTCTTTGAACCACTGTGGGGTGGGTCGGCCAGTTATGCCCCTTATGTGTAGTGGAAAACGTGTTGAACAGTCTCAGGCCCTCGACGTGATGTGATAGAGTTCTCTCTCAGCCCAGAGTACCAGTTGCACCTCTGCTTTTCAACAGGGGGTATTCTGCACAATCCCGCCATGCCTTCTGGTCTCATGTGCGGTGTTACTTCTGTGTGCAGGTTTGGGGACCATCCCCTCTACCTATTTTTACATGTGTAATTATTATGTATCTACACACACCCGCCCTGCACCCACAAGAGAATGTCAGATTTAGGCTCTGTTAGTCCAGTCCAATATTGTAGGGGTTGATTTTACCAAGTGGGTTCTAGCAGAAGATCTCTGCATGCTCTACAGGTCAG
>WNGS01063839.1:9895543-9916400 GCA_020271785.1 Procambarus virginalis
TACTCTAAATTTTTCCTTGTACTGTATATTATAGAAAATTCAATAGTGGCTGTATTACATTTTTAGTAAATGCAAACAAGTTTTGCTAGGTACCCAGTCATATTGGTATTGGTTCCAATGAACTGGCAGATGAAATGGCAAAATTCACAATTCAGAAGGGCATTCCCCTTCCCCTGCTTTCAATGCCTATACTTTCACAGATTGCTACCGAATAACACACACAACCTTATTTACACAATGAAAACAGAGAAAATCAAAATTGCCATACATGACTTTTCCACTAACCTACAGTTCACCAGAACCAAAAATTGAGAAACGTTCTGAGCTCACACTTGCATATTGGCTATGACGTACTAGGCTGACTCGTGGTCATGTGATGAAATACATTCCTTGAGAAAATCAATAGGTGCCAAGAGGTCGATTCAAACCTATGCTCTGGGTACTCTCGGCAACAAATGCCTTACACCACAACATGGTCAAAAGCATTGAAACCTGGGATTCAACTGAATCCTTTAGGGTTGTAGAGGATTCTGAAACAATCAGGGTTTAATGAATTGCCCCCATGCACTCTGGTCATAGTCTACAAGTTCCACCTCTAATGCTTCTTTTTTAATGGGGGATACATACATAAAATGGGGCTATAGTATGTAAAACTGCATACACAAAATGGGGCTACAGGTACCCTCTCCAGGACTGCATACACAAAATGGGGCCACAGGTACCCTCTCCAGGACTGCATACACAAAATGGGGCTACAGGTACCCCTCTCAGGACTGCATACACAAAATGGGGCCACAGGTACCCTCTCCAGGACTGCATACACAAAATGGGGCTACAGGTACCCCTCTCCAGGACTGCATACCCAAAAGGGGCCACAGGTACCCTCTCCAGGACTGCATACACAAAAATGGGGCTACGGGTACCCTCTCCAGGACTGCATACACAAAATGGGGCTAAGGTACCCTCTCCAGGACTGCATACACAAAATGGGGCTACAGGTACCCTCTCCAGGACTGCATGCACAAATGGGGTACAGGTACCTCTCCAGGACTGCATACACAAAATGGGGCTACGGGTACCCTCTCCAGGACTGCATACACAAAATGGGGCTACGGGTACCCTCTCCAGGACTGCATACACAAAATGGGGCCACAGGTACCCTCTCCAGGACTGCATGCACAAAATGGGGTTACAGACCATCTGCAAGACTACATACACGAAGGAGTGCTATAGACACCCTGCAGGGTTAGGTTACACAGAAAATAGGGCTACAATATGAACGTGATCCAAGTAAAAAAATTTAATTAAAAGCAATACTTAAATACTTTAAAAAGGTAATACTTTAATACAAAACTAAACCAAACTCAGCTACATTTTATATTTTTAATTTTATGGATTCAGTTCTGGAATTGATTCTTTCATAGTACGATGCACTGATGTATGGAGATAATGTGAAAACCATGGCTAACAACAACAAAGTTGGACAATTTTTACCCAGAGGATTTTGAATGCAATTTTTATGAAACAGTCTAATTAGACTAAGGAGGATGGTCGGGGACCGGGCCGCGGGGACGTCGAGCCCCAACATCATCATGTGGCAAGGTAGACCAACTCCCTACCATTGGCTTATGATGGATTTATCTCCTGATCAGTCATAGTTGTCTATTGTGACGTCATCTTCTATGTTACTCGGAGACGTTTCTACTTCTTCTTCCATAAAATCCCTGGAATGGTGAAAAGCAATTTGATTACAAAAAATTACATTGGTGTTCAAGACCTTATATTCTGATGCTCTGCTAAATGCTCAGTCATTGGATTATTGTACCCTCTCGGGACATGGCGATGCTACGTGCCGTTGAAACTCGCCACTTCTCCTACCTGTGAGTGATGACTGGAACAGCAGACATATGAGGACAGTCTCATGAACATTAAAAAAAAAAAAAAGTCCTGAAAACTCTCACAACAAAAGCATCGCAAAGTTACAGTAAATATATTTCATATATTACAAGATTCAGCGAGTCATGCATTATTAAAATCTTGCAGAAATGCAAATTTGGTGTGAAATTGTATATTAGTATATTTTTAGAATCAATATCAAATGTGAACATTGTCAGCCATCATGATTAATAAATGAAATATTTACTGTAACCGACTAAAAAAAAATGGTTTCAAGCTTCAGCAATTGCCTTTCATCCTCAATCTGGCTGGTCTGAAGTCAATAATGTCATATATGCCCCATGCAGGCAAGCTAAGGAAGTTACATTGGAAAACCGACATTGAAATATGTGGTCAGCGTGCATGAACACCTAGGATTCATAGTGAGTACAGTATTTCACATACATATACACCTATCTTGAACACATCCTAGGTACCTACCCGCCAAACACACACCAAAAGTACGACGTTGGTACAACGTTCGAACAAGTTTAACACCTCCTAACCAGTTAAACAACCAATATAGCAAGTTGTAACAACGTTCTAATACGTCATAAACACGTTAAGCCAAGATGTAATAACTTTATTACAAGTTGTAACAAGAGGAAAATAGAGACAGTTTCGGTTTGTGTTTCCAGGGTAGATGGGGTGGAAAATATTCTTGGAAAGTAGTTGAAACACCAGCTAATCTATACCATAGTCACAACTCTCAATTGTCATTCCTGTCATCTTTATAGTTGAGTGAACAGCTAGTACACTGTAACCCTTTGCCCTAGTGATGATCTTAAATCAATCACTGCTTACAAATAGCCATTAGTAAATGCAGATATTAAATGTAAATGCTTTTTATTAAAGCTAGGGCACTATTTCTCAGTAACCACTTAGATGTCTCAAGACACTCACTTGCTCAACCTCACTTGTGACAACAACATTAACGGTGGGAATGGTTTTAGGCAAAACCCTGACTAATTCAGGGTTACTTGGATACTACCTCAAATCATCCTGACTATCCTTTCACACCCTGATAATTCTACACAGGAGGATATCTACTTAAACCCAACAGGACATTAGTCTATGTTACATCTTCACAAAATATCTAGAATTAGATATCAATTAATCAATACTGTGGACACCTTTAAGAGAAAACTAGATAGTTTTCTTCAGGAAGTGGAGGATATGTGGGCCTGTGAGCGGCTCCAAGCAACAGTCTGTTGGACCAAGCTCTCGCAAGTCAAGCCTGGCCCCAGGCTGGGCTTGGGAAAGTAGAACACTCAGAAACCTATCCATGTACAATCCAGGACATATACTGTAAATTTAGTTTGTTTGTTCGTTAGAATAGAGTAGTTATTACCATGGGGTAACACCCCCTAACCAGGTTAGTTTAGTCATCATCATATTTGTTCATTACAAACAATTATAATGATGAGGGTTCCAGTGCCATGAAATAACAACCATTATTGTATAGCCAACTATACAAGGGCAAGAAATTTAATTCTGCCAGAAATTTGTTTGAAGGGAGGTGGTTAGGTCAGCAGAGTCACAACGCACATGCACACGCGCACACACAACCCGGCAACTTAATTGCAACTTTGACAGTGAGGCAGAGATTCCGCCACCACTACCACCAAAATAATTCTAGACTAAGAACAAGACTGTCCCTTAATCAAAGAAATCAAGAAATCCCTTAAATGAATCTCTTATCTAAGAAAGAAAAGCATCTCATGTGGCAGGAAAGCAGAGAATACAATAGGAAAAAGTAACCAATAATTTTGAGAAAAATGCTTAAAGACATTATCCAATTTTGTCATATAACCCTAGAAATGGTTTGATTATTTATGAGAGCATGTTACAATTAACTTCTCTTAACAGTAAAACAGTTTGTAGTGCCACACAAAATTTGTACCATGTGAAATCAAAACATTAATGATACAGAAGTGTACTCAGTTGCTTCGAGTTAACCAGTATTGTATCTATACTCCACCGACCACATAACTGAGAGACAACCAAATACTGTATAAAGTGTAACTCTTCAAAATCTTACAAAATGCTGCCCTATAAAGGTTTAACATGGAATCCATAAGTGACACCTATACAGATTACCCAGAATAAGCAGTCTCTTATTTACAGTGTGTAAGCTGCACTCTCCCGTGAATATGAATGATGGCCCTTATATATTTCTATTTTCAATACTGTATTGAAAATACAGTAATCGTATTTTTTTATTATCTTGTGTGATTTCCAACATCCATAATAACTTCTGTTGCAATGAACGATTAGATCAAATTTTCTTGCCAATTTGGTTCTTCGTACAGCAAATAATAATTCACCAATATGGATTTGTGCACAACACGACCTAGTAATTTTGTACAGCTATATATTCATCAGCAGCATAGTTATAAGGCTGTCCTTTAAATATGACCTTTTCTCTTAATAAAAAAAAAAACAGGTATTACAAAATATGCAGTATCGTATACAGTACATCAAAAGTGCACTTAATTGTAAAAGTCAAGCATGCTCACATTACACACACACTTCAAATTAAACTTCAATGCTGCAGTTTATAATGACAACATTTCTGAAGCAGCTTACTAAATATGCATGCCACATCAGCTGAGGCATATCTTATTAGAAACTACCTAAATAAGGCAAACAAGACAGTTGACCAAAGATGACCAACATGACAGGCACTGAGCTATGAGGAACAGAGACAGACAGACAACAAGGCACAAGAACAACTTAGACAGCTCTATGGACACTACCATGTCAATATGCCTATAGTAGTCTCGCAGACACAGTCACGAAGGTAATATTCCGTTAACCTAGCGATGGAAATCTAAAACACAGTCCAGAAAGAAAATTACAGTCCCTGTAGCACGGTGGTAAAGCACTCTCACGGCGCTTTGCAAGCGCTTTGGCCTTGTTCATATCCTGGCCAGGGAGGATTGACTGGGTGCCAATTCTTAACTGTAGCCTCTGTTCACCCAGCAGTGAATGAGTACCTGGTTGTAAACGATTTTGGGGTCGTATTCCAGGAAAATTTGGATTAAGGACCTGCCCGAAACATTACGAGTGCTAGTAGCTTTACAAGAATGTAAGAACTCATGTACAGTATATTTTTTATAATATATTTTATATATATATATATATATATAGATATATATATATATATATATATATATATATATATATATATATATATATATATTTGTTTTATTTTATTGCAATGCTACAGTTTACAGAGAACACACATACACACACAAAATATAACAATTAAACAATCAGCGTTCGAAGACCTCGTCCAGCTCCTCGGAGGTTGGGTGCGTACCCAGGATACAGCACGCATTTCCCCTCTGCACTGCGACACTGAGGCGCTGGAATAGGAAACTGGCTGCTCGTGGGTCTCTAGTTTTCCCAATGAGTTCCTCACCAACCTCCTTTAAAAACTTGAGTGCACATTTACCCCAGGCGCCCAGAGTCTCTGAGCCTATCGGCACGAACCTGTAACAACGTTCTAGGTTTCTGTACTTGTGGATTTTCTGGGTCTCCCTGAAGGTGGCTGCCCCACCTCCCTCCGCTGAGCTGTAACGTAAATAGGTATCAGCCAATGTAGATGCACAGGTGTAATCCCATACGACCTGTTTACCTTCCCTCCATGGCTGCAGGGTGACTCCATCTGGGCGTTTTTGGCTGTTGTCAGGTCTGCACAGCTGGGGTTCCCTTTGTGCTGGACACCCAGCTGTAGCCAAACTTCTCTTGATGATGTCATTGACTGCCTCGTGTCTGGCAATCTTTCCCTGTGTCTTACGACAGATGAGACCATGGCTGCCGTATTGGTCTGCCCGTGCCTGGCCGCAAATACACCGGTGCTCGGTGGAGATAGGGGCGGCAAGGCGCAGAGCAACACCAATACTTAGGGCCCGATGATCCAGGCGGGTGCCCAAGGCGGAATTAGGGACTGCCAACAGGAAGTCCCCAGCATGGGGGGCTTGCACAGCTAGGAGACGCGCTCTGTCCTTCTGAGAAGCTACGTCCAGCAATGCTTTGGCGATGTTCTCCACTATAGGGCTATCCCATTTGGCCTGTTTACCGTCGTTTGGACAAGTTGGTCGGGTGTGTGAATTGGCGAGTGTGTCCCACCGACCAGCTCCTTCCACAAATTTGGGATCACGAATCCCAATGGAGTTCCTTAGGTATTCTGGTAGTATTTCCTTCACTAATTCACTTGTAGCACTGGTCGAGGATAAGAATGCCGGCAATGCTAACTGTGTCGCAATATATATATATATATAAATAATATGTTAGGAATGGTAATCTAGCCAATAAAATATATAACTAGAAAACATTAACATTAGAGCTCTTGATATATCAATTGCATACTAAAACTAGATTTTTTTTGTATTGAAAGGCAATAAAGAAAGGGCTCATCAATCCCCTATACTGTACTCATACAGAAAAATATTAAAATATATGAATGTCCTCCTATTGTCCCTCAGCGTGGCAAATTAAATGCTGCACCTCCTCTTGCAATATTTCATCTTACTGTACTGTACCTGTACAATATGTACAACATTATACAATATGAATACAAATCTCTAACATATCCCGTGAAACAAGCAAAATTATGAAATATTGAAGAAATACATAACGTCAGATCCCACCAATAAGAATGGTTTAGGTCATCTTGAGTAATAAACTAGTAGAGTCAAGATGTCACATATTAGATTTTTAGGTATACAATACTGTGTTGGTATCTTTGTACAGGAAGAGTATACTGTATGGCTCATTAACCCTCAAAGTGAGGCTATCATCAAAATTGTCACCCCCTGAACTTTGCATTAATAGCACAATTCATCTACATTTATAAACGATCATTCATGAAAATACAAGTCATCACCGTATACTGATGAAACATGATACGAGACGGTTCAGTGACACATCCGACTACTTGCAGATGGGCAAATGATTTTGAAGAAAGATACGAGTCCAAGTCACTGTATGGTTCAGGAATGAGAGAAGCATGTGTCACATACCAAAAAGTTCACGTGAAAACTATCTACAGTGTGTGTTTTTCTCTCAGTCGAGATAATTTACAGCCTCCATGTTTGGGGAACATACAACATCTATTACAACTGGACCAGCCACAAGAAGGAAAAACAAAAAAAATTGAGTGCCAGGAAGGGGGAAAAAAAGCAAAAATGCAAAAAAATCCAAAGGCATTAAAATCCAGAAAAACAAATAATTAGCCAACCGTTTACGGATGTTCTTTGTAGAGGCAGTCAAAGATGTTTTTGTATCAGCCAATCACCAGTTGGTTGAGACTTTGTCTTGGCACAGCTGTGAGTGCAAAATTATTCTACATTAAACAAATTCACTTCATGGCAAGGAATGGCATGTATAAAAAAAAAATAAAAAAAAAAAAAAGAATCACAAAATTCAGCATCAAGTAACTTCTCAAGCAGTGTGTGCCTTTATAAAGGAGAGTAACTAGGGAAGAAGACATGGGTAAGCAAAGCTGAATATGAACAAAGAGTAACAGGACATGCAAGAATAGGATTACACAATTGTGACTGGGTTGGCTGAATCAATCTTGACTGCCCCAAATGTGTGGTGACTGTGTCCTGACTGGTATTGCACAGTTTGGTGATCAAAGTGAATTAGAGGAGCAAATGTGAAGAGTGCATGAAGATCAATTCCAAAGGATACATTTTATGGAATAATCCTAGTGGAAAGAACAAATGAAGTACAGTACAGGAGTATACGGCAATAGAAGATTTAGTGGAAGGGCATACAGCCAGACCCTTCATATTTGCAAGTTTCCTCGATATTTCATTCAAGTTTGTTTTCTCGATTGGCAGCACATCACACACAATAACAACTTTTTCACTGATTTCACTAAAAATATTTTCATCTAACATTATATTTATAATTTAAGAAATTGGTTAATGAACAGCATAAAAAAATATATGACTATATCGCACAAACTGCAGCAAGACTACAGAACCCTGTGGGTTCCTATGTGATCAGTTTCTGCTGCAATATAATCAGTTCTTCACAGTTTCCCCCACTGATCTACTTATTGAGGAAGCCCTAAGCCAACAACTGATCTTGCCCAAGATGCAACCCACAACAGTTGCCTAGCTACTCAGTACCTATTTACTACTAAGTAAACACAGGCATAGGATGTAAAGACAGAGACAGCCACATGGGGGATGGATGGATGAAGAGAGGGAAGGAAGAAGAGAGATAGACAGATACATGGAATCCCACATATGAGGTTGTTCTGGAAACTGAAACATACTGAAGGGGTGATGGGAAGACTTCTAGCATGGGGGAGGGGGAATATTTAACAGAGAGAAAAATGAGGGAAATAATCAGAGAAAATGTATCAGACTGAAGAAATGGTACTAGTGAAGTACCACAAAGCTCAGTTCTAGTACCAATAATGTTCAGCATTTCTATGAATGATTTACCAAAAGGAACACAGAATTACAGTGGAACCTCGAATAACGAATTTAATCTGTTCCAGCGCCGTAGTCGTCATGTGAAACTGACATCATTCAAAACGAATTTCCCCATTTAAAATAATGGAAATCAAATTCATCCGTTCTACCACTGAAAAACATCAATATGATATTCGATGTTTTAAATAATGGAGCAGCCTACCTTACATACACTGAACAAACTTTTGACATTTTTCTTTCTTCAAATTTATTCTTTTTTTTTTTCCATTTTTTTATAGCAAAAGGTTCGTTCGGTGTTTGTCAGGTAGGCTGCTCCATGTTTCTTAAATAAAAAAAATTAAAAATAAGTGTTCCATTTGTTTCGTATTTTTCATTTATAATGGAGCAGCCTACCCGACAAACACTGAACGAACCTATATGGCATTTGTCCATTTTTCAAATTGTTTCAACTTTTTTTTTTTTATTTATTTATTTACTGTATTTAAGAAACATGGAGCAGCCTACCTGCCGAACATCGAACGAACCTTTTTGACTTTTTTTTAATTTAATTTAGTTTTTCTACAAAAATGTCAATGCTCTGCAACATCCCAGCATCAATAGCATCTTTAATCAAAGAAAAATAATTTATTTGCATTATCGGAGGCATCCGAGAATGTCCAAGAAGCAGCGTGACCCCACTATGTACAGTAGTGTTAACATTATTCAAACGAGCGCTCGCCTAATGAGACAAAAAGTCGGCGATCAGGGCGCTCGTTACCCAAATTGCTCGCCATTTGAGGCGGTCGTCACTCAAAATTCTACTGTATATGAACATGTTTGCTGATAGTGCCAAGATACTGGGAAAGCTTAGAAATTTATATGGTTGCCATGCTCTTCAAGATGACCTGGAACAAAGTATATGGAGCAACACTTGGCATATGAAATTTAATGTGAATAAATGCCATGTTATAGAATGTGGAATAGGAGAACTAGGCTACACACACAACTTACTTATGAGAAAAGGCTTTAAATAACCATGATAAAAAAAGAGATCTAGGGATGGTTCTGGATAGGTAACCAAGGCCCACACAAAGGACATTGCACGAGGAGATTATGCTATGCTTCCTAACTTCAGAATCACTTTTAAATATATGAATGGTGAAATATTAAAGGAATTATTCATGACCTATGTGTGACCAAAACTGAAATGTGCAGCAGTTGTATGGTGCCCATATTTCAAGCAGCATATAAACAAACTGGAAAAGGTGCAAAGGCATGCAACTACAGTATGTAGCTTCCTGAATTGAAAAACAAGTGCAACAAGGAGAGATTAAAGGCAATAAATATACCAAAGCTAGAAGACAGAAGAAACAAAGACTTGATATGATCACCATGTACAAAACAGTAACAGGAATCAACAAAATTGGCAAAGAGGAATTCTTGAAACCTGGAACTTCAAGAACAAAAGGTTTCAGACTCTTAGTTTAGATTCAAACTCAGGAAAGCTGCCCCCCCAAAAAAATACATTAAAAATTCTCTTTTTGTAGAGTGGTAGATGGTTGGAACAAATTAACTGAGAAGGTGGAAGAAGCCAAAACCATCAGTAGTTTAAAAGCATCACATGACAAAGTGTACTGGGAAGATGGAACACCATGAACATAGCTCTCATCCTGTAACTACACTTAAGTAATTACACTTTGCTAAAAATACACACACACACATACAAATAAACTCCAATTCACCAACCCAAAACAAGTTTAGAAATAGGGTTGTGGATTTATGAAAATCTACCATGTATCATTGCATTGTTTTAAAAGTAGGTTAGACATACAGTAGAGTTCAGTACATATCAATGAGTTTGGATGAATATAATATGAACTGTCTCATATGGGCCACGAGGCCTTCTGCAGTCTATTTTATTCTTGTGTCTTTATGAAGATGTGTGGAGGAAGTAAAAGGTGTGTGTGTGTATGTGGGGGGGAATGGAGGGCAAAAGCAATGAAAATGGTATGGAGGTAAACCAATGAAGGATTGTGGAGAGGAAAGAAATGGAGGATTGTGGAGAGGAAAGAAATGGAGGATTGTGGAGAGGGAAGCAAAGGAGTGTGAGGTGGAAGCAATAAAGGACAGTGGGGGGGAGGGGGGGAGCAATCTGTGCACAAAGAAACATTCAAGGAATTTATACAGTGATACATCTGTGGAAACAATGAAAAATGGAGTAAATTGTTGAGCAAGCAGAGAAGTGACAAATATGGGGAATCTCTAGGATTTGTGTGGCTCAACTTGCTGTAAGCTGCAAAACTCCAATGCTAAAAATTAATATATAAAGTGAATTTGGATTTGAATGGAACTTAAAATCACAGCTACCACCATTCCACTCCTAAATGCGACAGGAGCTATTTAACTTACCCCTCCATAATATTGTCCGAAAACAGTTGATTGGGTAGCGTGAGAGAGACTGTCGTTGTCGTGAAGTCATTCATTGGTTGTCTGGCAGCAAGGCGACGCTCCACCTCTTCTCTGCTCAGCTGCCCATCATTCGTGTGTGTACCACCGACTCCACTTCCAGGGACGTGACGACGAGCAGTCAACTATGGACAAATATTACAATAATTTGACTTAATATCAGTGGAAATGAAAAATAAAACAAGCCCTGCAGATCTTACTAAAGAAGTCAATCATTCCACTGGTACATATACGTATAGGATTAAAGACCATGCGGGTATATCATTTAAACAAAAAAATATAATAGCACCAGCATTCAATGGCTGCTTAATCTATATGCAGCTGACATGTATACAATACAATTTGTATTGTGTACAATACAATTTGTAACATGACCTCATAATCTTACGGACCTAAAGTATAGCACACGTTACAAATAAAACACAACATGTGAACTTACAGATCCTAACCACAAGGATTGGTGGTGTGAACAATTTTCTGACATTATACAGGATATGAATCATGTCAATAACTGAACTGGCAAAATCTAAGCCCATGTTTGAGATGAATGATGAGCTCTTAAATATTAATACTTGCATGGCTCCATTCCCTCATAAGTGATATTTTACCCTGTTGATTTATTAACAAATCAACAGTTTATTAACAGGCAGCATGACGGAGGCAGTACTGTTGATCGTCTCCCTGAGGCAGGAGCAACAAACAACCTTCAACTTCGCCCATGGCAAGAGTGAGCTCAGAAGACGTATCCATGATACCACCAAGGCCACAGGGGTTTTCCCAGGGCCCGTAGAGTGAATAAGCCCTTCTTCGTGAGGTTATTTTTAGATTATTTCAGGGCTTAGCATCCCCGCGACCCGGTCCTCGATCAGGCCTCCTTTTTGTTACAGATCCCCAGGAAGCAGCCCGTAGCAACTGTCTAACTCCCAGGTACCTATTTACTGCTAGGTGAACAGGAACATCAGGGTGAAAAATTCTTCCCATCTGTTTCTGCCTCCGCCTTGGATCGAACCCGGAACCTTAGGACTACGAATCTCAAGCGATGTTCACTCAGGTGTCAGGCCCTGCAGAAGTCCAGGCACAGGGGCCAGCAAAACCAGTAGAACCCTGTCTGTAGCAGGCATACTGACTATCAGTAGCAGCTGTGAAACCTCGGGGGCAACAGAGGATGACTACCAACACAACCTAGCCTAGCCTAATAAGGAGCTAAGCATACCTCTTCTGTCCACAACAGGCAAAAATGCCAGAAAATGAAAAACAAAAATCCCCGATGTCACACAGCTAGCAAACTAGCAGAGAAATATCAGCCGCCGAGTTGATAGTAAAGCTGGTTGTGCTAGCCGCAGTGCTAGTTCAGCCAGCCAACAACCCCAGCCAACAACACTCCACTACTTGGGGCAAGACGGAAAGCCCCAAGACCCCAACACACCCCAAGGGCAAAGGCATACATTAAAGACATACAGTACACTATAATAGAGAGAGCAGCTTCAGTTGCCTGCAGGAATGGCTCCAGACTCTTAATCATGGGCAATTTCAACCATGGAAAGATAGACTGGGAGAATGGAGACCCACATGGAGGTGCAGATGCAGAGAGAGCTAAACTCTTGGAAGTGACAACAAGAAACTTTCTGAGCCAACATGTCAAGGGACCCACAAGAACGAGAGGCAATGATGAACCAGCTAGACTCGACCTGATATTCACTTTGAATGAGTCAGAAATAAGGGAAGTAAAATTTGAAACACCATAGAAATGAGTAACCACAATGTATTGACATTAGAGTATCTGGTGGAGATAGAAATAACTTATCCAAGGAAGGGATCGGAAGGGAAAAAACTAAATTACCGACGAGGAAAATGTGACGAGATAAGGAACTTCCTAATGGGAATAGCATGGGAAACGGAACTCGAAGAAAAGACTGTACAGGATATGATAGACTACGTCACCCAGAAATGTCAGGAAGCTGTAGACAGGTTTATCCCGAGCCCAAAAGGAGAAAAATAAAAGCAACAGAAGAATCCATGGTTCAATCAGGAAAGTAAGGTAGCCAAGCAATTGAGTACAAGAACATGAAAAACTACAGAAATAACAGAACACCAGAGAGCAGGAGAGATACCAGAGGGCTAGAAATGTGTACTTCAGAGTGAGGAGAGAAGCAGACACAGTATGAAAATGACAGTGCGAGTAAAGCCAAGACCTGACCAAAACTGCTCCACAGCCACATCAGGAGAAAAATAGCAGTGAAGGAACTCCTGATGAAACCGAGAAAAGGGGGAGAACAGATACACAGAGAATGACAAGATGGTGCGTGAACAACTCAAAACATTCCAGGAGGTCTTCACAATAGAACAAGAAGCCCCTGCACTAAATGAGGTGGTGGCAATCCAAGCAACCTTGAATAAATTTGAGCTTACCAGTGATGAGGTCAAAAGGAATCTGTTGGAGCTGAATGTGACAAAGGCTGTTGGGCCTAACAATCTCACCATGGACACTAAAAAAGGATGCAGAAGCACTAAGTGTGCCACTCTCTCACTGGAAACAGGAGACCTACCAGAAAGCTAAAAAAGATAGCTAATGTAGTCCCAATATACAAAAGGATGACAGGCAAGAGGCACTGAACTACAGACCAGTTTCCCTAACTTGTATACCATGCAAGGTGATGGAGAAGATCATGTGTTAAAGGCTTGTAGAGCATCTGGAGGGAAAGAGCTTTTTAACACCACCAAGCATGGGTTCAGAGATGGCAAATTGTGCCTCACAGGCTTAATAGAATTCTATGACCAAGCAACAAAAATTAGTCAAGAAAGAGAAGGGTGGGCAGACTGCATTTTCTGGACTGTCAGAAAGCCTTTGACACAGTACTCATAAAAGGCTGTTACAAAGTTGGAGCAACAGGCAGGAGTACAAGGAAAGGTGCTCCGGTGGGTAAGGGAGTATTTAAGCAACAGGAAACAGCGAATAACTGTGAGGGGGGAACATCAGAGTAGTGAGATGTCACCAGCAGAGTCCTACAGGGCTCTGTACTTGGACCCATCCTGTTTCTAATATATGTAAATGAACTTCCTGAGGGTATAGACTCATTCCACTCAACGTTTGCCGATGATGCATAAATTGTGAGAAGAATCACGACAGATGAAGATAGACAGATTATAGGATGACATGGACAAACTGGAGGAATGGTCTAGAAAATGACTACTAAAGTTCAACTCAGGTAGGTGCAAAATAATGAAATTAGGTGAAGGGAACAGAAGGCTGAACACAAGGTACCATCTGGAAGGTGAAATCCTGCAAGAGTCAAATAGAGAGAAAGATCTGGGGGTTGATATCATACCGAACCTGTCCCCAGAGGCCCACATCAAAAAGATATCATCAGCGGCATATTCTAGATTGGCCAACATAAGAACTGCCTTTAGAAACTTGTGTAAGGAATCATTCAGGACCCTGTATACCACTTATGTCAGACCAAACCTTGAGTATGCAGCTCCAGCCTGGAGTCCATACCTAGTTTAACACAAAACAAAGTTAGAGAAGATTCAGAGGTATGCCACCAGAGTAGTCCCAGAAATGAGAGGTATGAGCTACGAGGAAAGGCTTAGGGAGCCAAACCTCACATCCCTGGAAAACAGAAGAGTAAGGGAAGACATGATAACCACCTACAAAATTCTCAGGGAAAATGACAGGGTGGACAAACTCTCTAGCACGGGTGGAACACGAACAAAGGGACACAGGTGGAAACCGAGTACCCAAATGAGCCACAGACACATTAGAATGAATTTTTTCAGTGTCAGAGTAGTTAACAAATGAAATGTATTAAGCATTGATGTGGTGGAGACAGACTCCATACACAGTTTCAAATGTAGATTATATAAGAGCCCAGTAGGCTCAAGAATCTGTACACCAGTTGATTGACGGCTGAGAGGTGGGACCAAAGAGCCAAAGCTCAACCCCCACATGCACAACTAGGTGAGTACAACCACAAGTGAGGAAGTTCTCATCTGGGAGCGAGTCCCGAATGCCCCAGGAAAGATAACAAGTAAGTAATTATCAAAAGAAGGCACCAAACCGGGAAGGCTATGTAGCACTATCAAATGTGCGGGATAATCAGAGGGCGCTAAATATCACCAAGGATGCCAATACGAGAACAGAAACGCATAAGGCGAACAATATCAAAAGTATCCGAGTCACCAAGAATACTATCGAGGGACAAGCGACTGTGGGGGACGGTCGGAAAACAAGACACACACTCGTCCCGGAAGTCAGGACATTCAACAAGGATATGCACGACCGTAAGAGGGACAATGCAATTCAGACAATAAGGAGCAGGGCGTCGCTCCATCAAGTGACCATGAGTTAAGCGAGTATGGTCAATACGCAACCTCGCCAGAGCCGTTTCCCATCACCGGTTACGGTGGTAGGAGAACGGCCACGAGGACACACAACTCTTAATAGTACGCAGTTTGTTACCAGTAACAGAAGACCAGCAAGCCTGCCAATGGGTAAGGATGGAGGAATGGATAACCGAGTAAAAGTCGGAATAAGGAACACCTTTATGAGAGTTGGGGCAAGAGCGGACAGCTTCCCCGGCGGCCCAGGAAAGATAACCCTAAAACGCATGGGTAATACTTACGGAGCACCTAGGGGAAGGGAGCCCTAGGCACATGAAGCGCCTGTACACTAATACACCTGGCCACCACACAAAACACAATCTGGAACAGCCACACAGAGGGAAAATCCAGAACAGGAATGTGAGACCAGAGGCGACGTCCGACCACCAACACATCAGTTAATGAACTGGGGTGGTGGGCCGTCAGCTCACCCGGGGTAGCTCCCCCTCCCCCTCGTGCTAATGAGAGGGGTGCTAGTTTGACGAATAAATCCACAAGGGCCGTGATGAGGATTCGCACCTGTGTCCGAGAGCATCCCAGACACTGCCTTAATCAACTGAGCTACGACATGGTCAAAAGGAGTTGAAACTCATTTGATGCATCACGCAATTGTGATTTCTGTGTGTAGTGTAGTTTAATGATGTTTTGCTTGCTTGTTTGTTTTCTTTCTAGGGGAGATATTTTTTTTGGGGGTACATAGCTTGTATTGTGAAACCAGACAATGGTCTGTTTTGATTCACCTACCTTTCTGGGTCCTTTCCTAGTCGATGGCAATTATGACATACTGTACTATAAATGTAAAATGCTCATAAGCCATTGTGCCCTAAGCTTCTCTGAGGAGGCCAGGTTCTGGTTCGTGGTCCCTGGTAGGCAAAGGACTCTGTGACTGATGACCCCCAAACTAATATAGCACTATATCAGTTCGGATAGCTTCAGGGAGCCGACGGGGCTTTCCCCCGAAAGGATATCATCAGCGGCATTTGCGAGGCTGGCTAACATCAGAACTACCTTTAGAAATTTGTGTAAGGAATCATTTAGAACCTCGTGCACAACACATGTAAGACCTATCTTGGAGTATGTGGCTCCAGTATGGAATCAATACCTTGACAAGCATAAAATGAAATTGGAGAAGGTTCAAAAGTATGCCACTAGACTAGTTCCAGGTTTAAGAGATTTAAGAAAAGGCTGCGTGAATTGCACCTCACGTTGCTGGAAGACCGAAAAGTTAGGGGAGATATGATTACCACATACAAAATTATCAGGGAAATTGACAGGGTAGATAAAGATATGACAAAAACATAATTTAACACAGATGCTTCTCTTACACACGGGGACACAGGTGGAAACTGAGTACCCAAATGAGCCAAAGCAGCAGTAGAAAGAATATTTTCAGTGTCATAATAGCTAATAAATGGAATGTAACAGCTTGTGATGTGGTGGTGGCAGACTCCATGCACAGCGGGACCAAAGAGCTGAAGCTCAACCCTCAAAAGCACAATTAGGCTAGTTACATATATATACATACCAGCATTTCATTCATACTCTTGTATGTTCCACATATTCTAGGCACTAGCAAGCAATATTAATTCCAAGTTTTTATCGTTGTCTGGAGAGTTGTAGCGGGAAAACAAGGGGTCACAATACAAGAAACGGATCCTCTTTAATGTTCCTCATACAAGACTCGGGCCAATCACAAACACAATGAAAATACAAGTCATGCAAACTTGGAGTAAATTGCTAATGAAGATTTAATTGATTTAAAAGTTTAAAGAAATGCAAAGAAACTTTAACCACTGTACCGCACAGGTATAAAATATGCCAAGCCCTGGGTGTGCAGAAAAAATTATTCCCCTAAAATTTTTTCTTCTTGAACTGTATTATTAAAATATATTCTCTGACCACAAGACATTAAAAACAAAAAAAAAATTGTATGTGATATACTTTGGCTGCAATGGGACGAGGAAGTGGTGAAATATTCACTCGCTGAGAGAGAACAAACCAACAACAGTGTGCTACAGTGAGGCAGGGGGCTGCCACAATTTTTTTTTTACATTGAAATAATAATGTCTTTCAATGGTTTTACATGTAGTTTTTGGCAGTAATGTTATTCAATAGTGTATAATTTGAGGATTTTGAATAGTGAAATGTGTGAAAGATCACTATGCTCAAAAACATGGTGCTTTATATCTTATGACATTTAATGTTCTTAGATCAAACAGTGTTTTTGCACACACACATTATATACATCCATCTATACTAGTATATTTTTATAAATTGTAACAAACCACTAAGTAATTCTGGTGTGTGGTGATGAAATCTTAGCACACAGTATAGAACTATAAAGTACAACCAGCTGACTCAAGCAATCGACCTCATCTGATGTCGATTGACAGCATAATACCCAGAAATGTACTACACACATCGATATTATTACTTCGAACACTACTATTATCATCAGATCCCTGTCACTAAATCATGAATATGAATAATTTTTGACAGTATTATTTTCTAAAGGAACATGACGTCACTTTGCATGAGGGGGTAGTTTCACAAACCTGGATTGTGCGCTATGAAAGTCTACCTCCTGCTGTGAACATCATAACTAACATTGTGTTCACTGATATCTGAACCTTGTACATCATTGTTATTACAGTCCTAATCATCTATGACACTATCGCAAAATAATTGTCGTTGCTTATTTTATTCATGATTATTAGGTGGTGCTCTGGCCCTAACTTGTACAGCTACAGTATCTTCATTTGTGTGCACCATAACAAACCACCGAGATGATCTGTTGTGAGTTTCTATACAAAGAACATTGATCCAAGGTAGATTATATGCAAGCTGCAGCTGCATGCACCAGCCGTGGTTGCTCTGGCAGTACTGAGGCTCTCACCATCAGAAGGGAGGCAGACAATTTTTGTCGTCGAGACGGTGTCTGTTTACCGGCGTTCCAAGGAACAGTCTTGAATTTTGCAATATACTAACAAACATGATATGTAGGGTGGCACACTGCCCTTTAACCATATCACAGGTTGTGCAGTACAGTGGTTAACCCTTAACATGCTCGGGGTCTAATATCCTGCTATCCGCAGAGGCGCATGTCATTTTGAAAAAAAAAAAATTATTTTTTCTTCCTAGCCTGTTAATTTGTGTTCACTGATCACGGGAAAAATAATAAAAAAATCGTAAGTGCCATATATTGCCCGCTATAGGGCGGGGAAGTCTGGCAAATTATAGGCGCTGACTCAGCATGCGTCCCAGGCGGTCTGTTGCTCGCCAGCTGTCAGGCCAGAGTTGCCACAAAGAGATAATTACCTATTTCAATGTCTCTGATTGATGTTTCATAGTTTTTTTGCTGTAATATTATTCAATAGTGTGTAGTTTGATATATTTATATAATAAAATGAGTGAATCATTGCTGTACTCAAAAATATGGTGTGCATATTGTTGATTCAGTTATGTTCATCAATCAGTGAACAAATACTTTGTCGGTTATTACACTATAAGCACAGGTTATATATAAGTATCTGAATGTTTTGTTCACTATAACGAACCACTAAGTAGCTATTATGAGTCAAAAAGTAACGAGGAGTGACCGCCGTGTACCAGCCAGCCACTCCCGCCCTCCCTCCAGTCATCTGACTCGCCCACATTCTCCTCCCACAATACTGTTTTTGCTATAATTCACTATATACAGACGGTATATATAAGTATCTACATGTTTTGTTCACCATAACTGTACATCTAAGCTTGTATGGTGAGTAAAGTCACAAAGACATAGGACCTAACACAGTCAGCTGATGGCTGCTTCCCTCAAGGCCAGACACACTAATATTTCTCCTCCAACAATACTGTGTGGTGTTATTACGCTATATACACACATTATAAATAAATATCTACCTGTTTTATTCACCATACTTGTACAAATAAACTGGTATGGTGCCCATAGACCATCGTGGTAACCAGTAAACAACACCGTCGTCTGCACGGTGGCATCGTGCAGACGACGCCACCGCCCTCACCAAAATGGCGGCTCCAACCTTCTCTTGCTGTTTATACCCTCTATACACACGTTATATATAAGTATCTACATTTGTGTTCACTATAGCGAACCACTAAGCTGGTATGCTGAGTGCAGTCAATAAAAGGTGGCCACACACAGTCAGAAAACATCGCCACCACCCTCCCTCCCACAGCATTACTCCTCCCTCCATGGCGCACAGCGCTAAATATCATCGCAATCCTGCTATTATCAGAACCCTGGTCACTTTTATCACAGTCAGGGGTCTTCTGTAATAATATCATCGCTACATAATAGCATGAACAAGTATATTATGGCATTTTTAGGCGATGCTGTGGTCACAAGCTGAACAGCAGTGCTGTGAGCTCATGCTGCGTGCGTCAGGCTTGGTAGCTTACGCGATACTGAGGCCCCTAACACCCGGGAGTTTGGCCCACGAGTTTTTTTAACACTTTCGCGCTTAGCGGACGCCCGTTAGCGTCCAAGCTTTTTCTCCTGATTCTGCCCTCTGGACGCTGGCTGGCGTCCAATGGTTAAATAATTATATAAATTTTATTTATTATGCGATTTTATTTTAGTTAGTCTCAAAATGTTTACCATGAAATTTACGTTTTTTCTAATAACCAAGAGCTTATTAAAGAAAACGGCATGGCAGTGATTCATCTTGGTATAACAATTGTATAGCGCCGATATGCCGCCGCGGGTAACACTTCAGCCACTTCAAACCGTCTTGTGGATTGGTTGCGACATTGATTCTATATTTATATGCATATGTCCGTATAGAGAATTTTATTGCGGTTCCAATGATACCATAATCAATGATGTAGGATAAATGTGGTCATCGCAATCATTAAGAGAGTGGAAACATTTGTTGCTGTTTGGCGCTATCGCCAAACAGTTTGGCGAGAGCTTCTGTTTCTGTTTGAACTGTTTCAAACAGTTTCTGTTTGGCAGTATTTTATATGTATGTTCTTATAGAGAATTCTATTGCGAACACAGTGATACCAAATTTAAATACGTAGGTCTACAATTAGTGTCAGAACAGTAAAAAGAGTATACACTTTTCGCTCCTACCGCTTAAGCGCGCGAGACGCCCAAAGCACACAGGGTAAGTTTTTTTATGCTTCCTAGAAAGCGCTAAAGTGTTAAAAATGGCGTCTGTTTACAAGAGCCCTGATGAAGGTGTGGTGAACACCGTGTATCCGCGGGCCGTTTAAATCTTGCGTAGTGCTCCAACACTTCATATGAAGTGAAGAGCAGTCGACTGGTAAAACGCCTAGCACTTCATATGAAGTGATGAGCACTTTAAGGGTTAATGTCTATGTCAAAGTTCAGAACATTGACTTATGTTAACAAATTAGTAACTATAGCACTATTATATTATTTATTAGAGTACTGTACAGTATTTGCAAATAAATGTTTGTCTTTCTATTATAGAGTGTAACCACAAAACACCAGAGCTAGTTAAAATGGAAGTTTTAGAAAGCCACGAAGATCTGGCTACAGCACCAGTATTTAAAAGTTCAGTACAAAGACTGAAACTTTTAAATGTATGCAAAATCTGGAATGACAAACTTTTAAATGTATGCAAAATCTGGAATGACAAACTTTT
>WNGS01063839.1:9973334-9989552 GCA_020271785.1 Procambarus virginalis
TCTTCTTGTATATGACAAAAAAAAGGACAAGATAAGTTTTCTTTAGCAAATAACAATTTATGGTTATCATACCCTAATTTTTGCCCATATTTATTGATGGGCAACAAATAAATCAAAGGCGACCTTATAAAATAGAGGAAAAAAAATAGATAAGAGGTTTGAGTAAATAAGCAATGAAGAATATTCAATAATAAATTGGTAAGCTTTTACATTCACAAGCTCATCCATCGCCTCGCAGGTTGCACACTCTTAGAAAATTAGTTTTCTGTACACAGGGTAATATACACACACTCTATATACACTAACACATTAAGGCAACATATAGTGATATCAAATTTAACTACTAGAATTTTATCTTATTACTACTGCATAGAACAAAGCATCATTGCTTGACTGCTAAGCTTTTCAATGTGGTCAATTTGGTTGGCTGGGAATTTTAATATACAAAAGACCCCAAAGGAAATATTAGATAACTTGTCTAGGGGGTCAAAGCTTGCTTTTGAATCATAACATATATTCACAAATTATAATGAATTAACACCCGGTCATTTCCGAATACCAGTGGAATGGCCGACAGCAGTACCCGAGCCTTGAGATGTACCTCTCGATTACATGCTAGTTCACTCTAGTTCCGAACCTAAACAAGCTTGAGGCTTGGGAATTCTCTCGAATTACAGGAGAAACTTTATTTTGAACTTCTCTTGCAGTAAATAGGAAACATTACACATGACCGAGGTACTGTTTATTATTTCTACATATAAACTTCGCTGGAAAGGTTCAAGTCTCTGTCTCGGACTCTATGACCTTTCTGTCCTAAGTCTTGCCACTAAAAAACGAAATGTTTTATTTGTAGCCTTCACTTTTATTGTTTTTGGTTTGAAACCAATGGGTGTCTAACGGTGTCTAACTGGCACCACCCAGATTTAAAATAGTTTTAAATGGGGACTAACAAAGAACTGTTATCTAGCTTACCGCATGATGTAAGGAATGGTTCCCGCAAAGTGTAACTGGTCCCATACTCATGCTAAGGTGATACTTTACAGCTGCTCCCTGACAAATGATTTGAATACCATGATGTGAGGTGTGACAACTCACAATCCTGAGTAAATTTCAAACATACAGACATCACTGAACTCAAAAAAAACCTTTACAGAGACCAAGGGGTACAGAAACTATTCACTCATGTATACTACATATACAACTGGTATTATTGATTTAATAGATGATGTAGATAAACTGGGAATGATGTCCCTTCCTAGTAGTTAATATTCCAACAGGCAAGTAATATTTGAAAATCAATATGAAGTTATCTAGTGAACCTATATGCAAATGGCACTTTTCACTTGCCTTTTTTTATTTTTTCAATATTTTCAAAAGCTGAACAATACTGTGGGGATGCATTCAATTACTCGATGCTCTTCCAGAATAGACAACACTTCTAGTAGGAACAAAATCCCACAAGATGAAATTACTGTGTAGATTGAATCGACATTAAATTTTAATAATAATAATAATAATAATAATAATGACTAATAACTTAGTAAATAATATAAGTAAATAAATCCAAATATCCATTGCACAAAAGACTAAGAAATGAGGGATTAAAATGATGAGTAGAGTCACCAGTACCTACAAGATAGTACATACCCAAATAGGCTCTGGAACCTATACACCAGTCGATGAAGGGTCGGGAGGCAAAACCCCAAGAGCTGCGGCTCAACTCCTGGAATTACAACTAAGAGATTACACAAGAGGGAGGCTCTTCTATCAGAGCTTCCAGTTCGAAAGACCATTCCCAGGAGGACAAAGCATCAAATGAACCCACAGAAAAATCAGTAATACAAAACATGTAACTAGGAGCTGCCATTTTTTTCCCACTCTTGTTAAAATACTGTACATTAATTAATAAACTGTATCAACAAAATAAATTCAAGCACCTAGTTCTAAAATATGAATCAAACATTTTTTCAGAGTAATCTTGCTTGAAGTAAACTGCATGCCTAATACAAAAATGGAAAGCCTCGATTCTGCATTGTTTCGGTGTTCTATTACAGTATCGACATCTGCGATGCTTTGTTTCCCCAATGGAAATGACCTTGACAGAACGTCTCTGAACAACTTTTGCAAGCATACAATGGAAACAATGCAATTATTCTTTTCCTTACCGTGATGTTGGTTGTATACCCATCACTCTAAACCCCTTTATTATCCTGGCCAACTTATCATCTGTCATCGTCTCTCTATACTGTATGTCTAAACCATTCACACACGCCTCACCTCTCATCTCTGCCACCCTGTACCTCATATATCCACCACCTCACATACCTCGTATCCCTGCCACCCCTACAACTCTCATCCCCGCCACCCAACACCTCTCATCCCTGACACCCCACACCTCTCATCCCCGCCACCCAACACCTCTCATCCCTGACACCCCACACCTCTCATCTCTGCCACCCAACACCTCTCATCCCTGACACCCCACACCTCTCATCTCTGCCACCCCACACCTCTCATCCCCGCCACCCAACACCTCTCATCCCTGACACCCCACACCTCTCATCTCTGCCACCCAACACCTTGCATCATTACCATCTTACATGTACGACACCTCATACCTCACATAATTGCCACCCCTCACCTCACACCTCTATCACCACACAGGAATCTTACACCAGCTGACTGACAATTGAGAGGTGGGACCGAAGAGCCAAAGCTCAACCCCCGCAAGCACAACTAAGCGAGTACACAATTTGCATCTTTGCCAACGCACAATTCATGTCTCTAACGCCATACACTTCACTTCTTTTACAATACGTCAAATTACAATAAGTCAAGCTTGGGTATGACATACATCAAGAAATTATTTCTTCATATCTATAGTATTATCTCTACCTTTCATAAAGCTTCATGGGGATCAACTTTTCTGTTGCACTACACTCCATTATATAATTTATTCCCCAGTGAAACAAGGACTAGCTAAAGACAGGTGGTAAGTATTAAACTTCTAGTTTTGGGTCTTCCCACTAGCTTCACTCTCACTGCTATCTGTCACCATGGACATGCCCCAAAATCTTGCATGAGAACCACACATAGGCCTTAACTGCAAATCACTCACAGATCCCATAGACTCCACAGTTTAAAACAGACTTGATAATCAGTCGGCAGTGTCCCTGGTCGAAAAGTCGAGCCTTGTGACTGAGATCGGCAATGTGGGGGGGCTCTGTTCTTGAGGTGAACTTATACCATGAGACTGGCTCCTCTCCCCGAGCTTCATAATGGTTACCTTTATCTAATGGCCGTTGGCTTACATGCAGGCCTTCCTGGGGGCGTTTTCTAGTTGAAACTATTTTGGTATCTTGCGTTACGTGCCTCTAATAGTGACTCGCTGTTACTGTACTCTTGGCAATATTTGAAAGGCACCTCTGCTGCTTCATTTTTGTTAAGTCATTTTCACACACAGTGCACTGACAACATGCAAGTGGTGAGTCAATGCTGCTGACTTCCTATTTCCTAATTGACATGAAGAAAACCAATGGCAATTTACACTCAAATAATTACATAGCCACTTGTCAACTACTTTTCTCCATGGTAAAGATGATGTGGCAAATGATTGGAAGAAGTATTTCACCATTTTATTTGGGGGGTGGGCACCCATATATTGTATTTTTTTTTATTATACAAATGAGCATTCTTTTGGTTGGGTAAAGAGCCTAAATAATGGTTCTTGAAACTCACAGTCTGGTTGATTACAGTGTTAGCAAGAACATGTCAACTTCTGCCTTAACTATTAGTATTAGTGATGTGTTGACAATTTCTCTGAACATTATTTATGATGTGGGTTTTATCCTTTTTGCTCCATTTTCTATGGCCAGAATCACTTTTCAAGTCTTGGGGTTACATGACATGTTTGGCCAGGCAGTACCTCATTAATGACCATGCCTGATTGTCAATGGCGGTAGGTCCCTGCCTTCACCTTCACCTTAATACCAGAGTGCCTTTAAGCATGGACCTTGCTAGATACCATCAAAGCCAAGAGATCTATCCCTGCGATGAACGCAAAAGCGTGTAGCACATTATCCTCCCCCCCCAAACAGCAAGTCATTCCTCACTCTCTCTCTCTCTTGGGCCAGAAATCATCAAGCATTTCAGTTTCCACATATGAAACCTGTACATCCTTTCAGAAGATGACTGCTTGGTTTGCATTTATTCAAACAGTTTACAAGTTTCCAATCTTTGCACCCCAAGGTTAATATTGTAATAGACAATCTCATAACAACCTGCTTCAGCACTCCTAAACTGTTTATTAATAAGTGAAACCCAAGCAGCAATGACTGAGGAAAGATGCACAGGTTTCACATAAGTGGACACTTCAAACACTTTATGAATCCTAGTCAAGTTCAGTTAGAAACATCACGACTTTAGCCACGAGGCAGCGAGGACACGTTTAGTGTACAGCATTTGCAGCACAACCAGCTCAACACCGAATAGTCCCGAGTTTGATTCCTGGGCAGAACGCGACATGTTGGCACGTTTAGTTACACCTAATGACCGTTCACCTTGGCCTAAATAACAACCTTTGAATTCGGCAACTGTTATGGAGTGCATCCAGAGGAAGGTCGGGTGTTAGGCTTGGAGGGACCGACCCTTCCACGAACCTACCTGGCTCTCTGTCTGCAACACGAGAAAACAAGTCTGGTGGGTGGCAAAGAGAACGCCCGAACTGTATTTGTTTTTCGTATTTGTGGTAATTTATTTTATATACATTTATAAATTTTGTGTATGCATGTATATATATATATATATATATATATATATATATATATATATATATATAGATATATATATATATATACACACACACATATATATATATATATACAGTGTATATATATACACACACACATATATATATATATATATATATATATATATATATATATATATATATATATATATATATATATATATATATATATATATTCCTTTATACACACTAATGCATTTCTTATGTGTAAATTTTTACTACTATTATGATTAAAATTATTTTTTACCTTTCAGTGTTTTACTATTCTTTATCTACAAGATGATGTGTTGCTTCTGGAAGAACGTTGGATATCTTCAAAAGCATCCTCACTTGAACACCCTTACGGGGCCGGATGGATGTTTCCCCCTTAAACTTTCACAAGACTTTTCACTAAGAAAATAATTAATATATATATATTTTTTTTTATGACAGGACTAAAATCACTGCTTACCGTGTTTTTGTAGTGAAACTCAAATTGGGTGGACACTGCTCTTAATAGTTTGAACTCAAGAATGTGTATAGTAATTACTCTGGATAGTGTAGAAATGGAGATACCAATTATAACAAATGATATATGTTTTATAATGAACCCCAAATAGTGATTAGTATGAACTATAATATACAATAATATATGTATATATATATAAATATTTATATATATATATAATAAATTTGACTACTTTGTAATTTTATTGAAAGACATATTCAGTCTGATAGGTAACTACATGAGGCACATATCTTATGAGGTGGAACTGCTATCTAATTCAACACTGTTTGTGCAATAAATAAATTTTTTGATTTGTTTTTTGTTTTTTCACATTTTTGCCAAGTTCCAGCCTTCACCCACTACTACAAACTGTCTAAAACTGAAGACAAAATATAATTACGTGTGGAAGGACTATTTCTCCTTGCAACACACATGCATGAGAATAATAGCTTTTTTTTTGTTTTGTTTGTTTAAATGTAGTAACATCACTGACATAGGGAATAACATAAACCCAAGTCTAGACTAAGTACCATATGAAAATTTCCCAGACGAGGAGAACACTCTTCACACTGGGTTTCATTCGAGAAGGTTTAGCATATGGTTAAAAATGCACATGCCATTATATTACATAAAGGAATTTTAGGATTGCACACACACACACACACACACACACACACACACCTAAAGAAATACTTTTTCTCATAAAATTTATGACCTGTAAAATGTGCCTCTCAACAAAAGCTATTGAAGATAAGCTTCTTAGCATGTGATAAATACTGTGGATTGTAATTTCTGCACCTTTAAGAATTTTCAACACAGTTTTCATCTCGTATTATTCAGCTTACTGGTGCATAGATCTGTGGTGCAAGGTAAGAACCAACAGATTCATTTTTGTCCCTAGAGTCCCAGTTAAATCACCAATTTGCATATGATGGCATGATATTTGACCACTGCTGGAACAAGGCAACAACTCAATCTTGGCAATCCTACAACATATGCATCAGGAAAAATAATACAGGGGGAAGACAAGACTTCTCTTTCCAGGGCCCACATTCCATAATGCTGCATGAGATCCCCCAATATACAATAAAACTATTTCAGAACAGATTGAGTAGCAGTAAACTAACTGGACTGAAAACATGATCAATGCTTAATTTATCAAGCTAATATGGACCAGAGATGTAAGAAAAGTCACTCATCTGACAAAATGAAAATATCATGCATGAACATTATTAAGTATAAAATAACACCAGAACTGAAGAATATCATCAAATTGCAATTGACCAACTGTACTGCATGAAAAAAAAGGCCGATCTCATGCCAGATTTCAGAATTGAGCCATAGACACACGTATGGGTCTTGGAGACCCATTAGTAGCGCGCGCACACACACACACACACACACAGAAGCAAAGCACTCATAAGACAATGATGCTAACTAAAGTATCATCAATAGCATATTCCAGGCTTTAGCAATCTCATTGACACTCAATACTACAGAGATGCTGTGAAAAGCTGGAACATGCTAAGAGTGCATCTGATAGCATGTTATCAGGGCTGTGTTTCTTGACTCTTGTGTACTACTAAATATGGGTTTAAAGAGCCAGAACTGGCCTGAACGGCTGTGAGCCCCCCATCAGAATACGAACGCCTAACTTTGCACATATGTAATGAGTCATTCACTCTATGACTGCATCTGGACTAGCCTTAGAAATATTGTATCATACTTTGGAAAAATAATGTATATATAGACAAGTTTAGATGGTTAGTCAATAGTATCGTCATCTAAATTGTAATTATTTTCAAACTTAATCTTTTAATAGTTATTTCCAAGAAAAAAAACTAAGAACAGAGCTATCAAAAAAAACTCATGCTTGGGGAAAGGAATGAGAGAAAAATACAATCACGACTGTTGCAACACCCAATACTGAGACTTTTCTTTACCTACGATTACATTACATAAATGCAACGTCAATCATTTTATAAATCTGTGCAAATTACCAGTATTGTTAACATCACACTACTGATTATCTGCCACTTATAATACTACTGAGGAAAATATTTTGCTTCTATAGTCTATCTTCAGTGACCCCTCCAATATAAAGGTAAGGCCCTCTTAGACGATGAGCATCTTGTTTAGAGAGGACTGCTGTCGTTTTTATCGTGTACTGTACTGAGAAAGCAGCCATTCGACGCAAGTGACGAAACGTCAGTTGCAACCACTGCCACTGCTGCTATTACAAACGCCACTTAGGCTCACCTCTTACTTTCGGCACCCAAACTATTTTTTCTGCTGCGGCCGTTGTTGCCGGTTAGGAGGGTTGGGACGGTTTTGGGCTAGTCCACTGTATTGGTACTTCGCCTTCTTCTCTGATGGTTTTAAGATCTGATGATTGGGAAGAAAATGTCAAGATTATTACTTTATAATGTCTAATGCTACCATTCTAATTCCCAAATCCCAGACAAGCTTCCACATGCAGAGACCTTGCAATTTTGTTGTCTGTTTGTCACCAATATAATACATGTGTGTTGCATAAGTCACCAGGTTATTGCTTTATACTAGACAATATAGTACTATCAATCTAACTCCAAAGTCCTAGACAAGATTCCCGATTCAGAATCCTTGCAATTTAGCCTTTCTGTCCGTCACCATGATGGCATTTATCTATTGCAATGTGTCATCAGTTAACAAGGTGGTTGCCGCCCTCAAGGCCAGGCGCACTAATATTTCTCCTCCAACAATACTGTTTGTGGTGTTATTATGCTATATATATATATATATATATACACATTATATATAAGTATCTACCTGATTTATTCACCATACTTTTACAAGTAAACTGGTATGGTGCCCAAAGACCATCGTGGTCACCAGTAAACAACATGATAAGTCGTGCAGACGACGCCACCGCCCTCACCAAAATGGCGGCTCCCAACCTACTCCTCTTACTGTTTATACCCTCTATACACACGTTATATATAAGTATCTACATTTGTGTTCACCATAGCAAATCACTAAGCTGGTATGGTGAGTGCAGTCAATAAAAGGTGGCCACACACAGTCAGAAGACAACACCACCACCCTCCCTCCCACAGCATTACTCCTCCCTCCATGGAGCACAGCACTAAATATCATCACAATCCTGCTATTATCAGAACCCTGGTCAGTTTTATCACAGTCAGGATATCATCGCTACATAATAGCATGAACAAGTATATTATGGCATTTTTAGGCAATGCTGTGGTCACAAGCTGAACAGCAGTGCTGTGAGCTCATGCTGCGTGCGTCAGGCTTGGTAGCTCACTCAATACTGAGGCCCCCTAACACCCGGGAATTTGGCCCACGATTTTTTAAAAAAATGGGGTCTGTTTACAAGAGCCCTGATGAAGGTAATTACCTAAGTGTAGTTACAGAATGAGAGCTACGCTCATGGTGTCCCGTCTTCCCAGCACTCTTTGTCATATAACGCTTTGAAACTACTGACGGTCTTGGCCTCCACCACCTTCTCCCCTAACATGTTCCAACCGTCTACCACTCTGTTTGCGAAAGTGAATTTTCTTATATTTCTTCGGCATCTGTGTTTAGCTAGTTTATATCTATGACCTTTTGTTCTTAAAGTTCCAGGTCTCGGGAAATCTTTCCTATCGATTTTATCAAATCCTGTTACTATTTTGTATGTAGTGATCATATCACCTCTTTTTCTTCTGTCTTCTAGGTGTGGTGAACCCTGTGTATCTGCGGGCCGTTTAAATCTTGTGTAGTACTCCAAAGCATCATATGATGCGATGCACAATTTAAGGGTTAAAGGATGCAATACACATACATATGATTTTGGTAAATGTCGCTGAACGGCGCACATTGTACTGGTGTGTGTATATTTTATATAATATATATATATATATATATATATATATATATATATATATATATTATTTATTTATTTATATATGACTGAGAGTACCATGCAAGATTTAACCCTTAAAGGGCACAATACATTTATAGCTGGGGTGAGTAACTATTGTGGAACGGTGCACCACAGCTATGTATGGTTGGGAGTACCGCATAAGATTTACAAGTCCCACGCTACACAGGTTTCACATCGGCTTTCTCAGGGCACTTGTAAACAGACACCATTTAAAAAAAAATCGTGACCATCATTCCTGGGCGTGAAAGCCTCAGTACTGACTGAGCAACCAAGGCTGGCACATGCAGCATGAGCTAACAGCACTGCAGTTCAGTTTGTTACCACAGCATCGCCTAAAAATATCAAAATATATATGTAACTGGTATTATTTTGCTTTGATAGTATTACAGAAGAGCCTGACTGTGATAAAGACTGTGTACAATGTTCAGATATAAGTGAACAAAATGCAGTTCAAGATGTTCACAGCACACTGCCATTGTTTCATCCACACAAGAATCTTCAAACAACTTTTCATGTTCCTCTACAAAATAAACTTGTGGAAAATTCTTCATGTAGAGGATTTAGTGACCTGTAAATGTGACCAGATTCTGATAGTAGTAGGATTGTGGTGAGAATTAATGATGTGCGTTGTATGGTGGGAGGAGTAATCTTGGTGAGGAGGGAGGGAGAGATGGTGTCGTCTGCTGACTCTTGTGTGGCAACCTGTTATTGTCTAGACTCATCATACCAGCTTAGTGGTTCACTATGGTGACCATAAATGTAGATATTTATATATAATGTGTGTATATAGTGTAATAACAGCAAAAGGAGTATGTTGGGAGGAGCCAATTTGGTGAGGGAGGAAGGTAGTGTCGTCTACTGGCCACTATGTTGTTTGGACACCATACCAACTTAGCTGTAGTTATGGTGAATAAAACATGTAGATATACATATATAACTTGTGTGTATATAATGTAATAAACCACAAACAGTATGGTGGGAGGAGGAATGTTGGCGAGTAAGGTGTTGAAGGTGGGAGGGAGGGAGGGCTGGCTGGGTTTGGTAGCCCACTCTTGTTGTTTGAACTCACCATACCAACTTAGTGGTTCATTATGGTGAACACACATGTAGATACTTGTATATAATGTGTGTATATAGTGCAATAAAAAAAAATACAGGAGCCGCAGTAGTCCAGGTGTGGGAGCGTCCTCTGCGGCCTCACAGTCCACAGGTCAAACCCAAGACACTTTTGGCTGCGGGCAGAAAACCCAGTATGCAACGCTCGCGGGTCAAAGTCCTAAGTGCTCGGGTTCGATTCCCAGTGGATGCACAAACAAATGGGTAGAGTTTCTTTCCCCTTGTTAATTTTTTTGTTCCAAGGGTTGTTATAGCCAGGGGAAAGGGTTGTAGAGATAAGCTCCCCACAGCCTGTAAAGTGCCCCTGATAGCGTGCATCTCAAATAGCCTCTGACAACCAAGTCCAGCTCCTGGCCTGCACGTGTGGCTTAGCCTCTAGGCCTGGCGGAACTGCTTCTACCAACAGGAGAAAGGGCGAAGGCGGGCCTCTGGCGCCTTAAAACCAGTTGCTTCGGGCAGATGGGATTCGTTAGCCTGGGAAGGCAGCTCATCTAGGAGAAGGAAAACCCCGAATTCAAACCTCTGCTGTCTTGCGGCTAAACCCACTCATGGGAGACTTTGGGAGTCAACCCTGAGAAAAATCCCGAGTTGGAGTCCCTAAGGCAGTTTGCAGCTGTTTACAGCTACATTCTGGCAACTCCTGCGGCGACATTGTGCCAAGAGTATCGGCGTCTGCCCTTCCCTTGGATCACATCGTTGATACCTGGTTGATACCTGGTTGATACCTGGTTGATGGGGTTCTGGGAGTTCTTCTACTCCCCAAGCCCGGCCCGAGGCCAGGCTTGACTTGTGAGAGTTTGGTCCACTAGGCTGTTGCTTGGAGCGGCCCGCAGGCCCACATACCCACCACAGCCCGGTTGGTCCGGCACTCCTTGGAGGAATAAATCTAGTTTCCTCTTGAAGATGTCCACGGTTGTTCCGGCAATATTTCTTATGCTTGCTGGGAGGACGTTGAACAACCGCGGACCTCTGATGTTTATACAGTGTTCTCTGATTGTGCCTATGGCACCTCTGCTCTTCACTGGTTCTATTCTGCATTTTCTTCCATATCGTTCACTCCAGTACGTTGTTATTTTACTGTGTAGATTTGGTACTTGGCCCTCCAGTATCTTCCAGGTGTATATTATTTGATATCTCTCTCGTCTTCTTTCTAGTGAGTACATTTGGAGAGCTTTGAGACGATCCCAATAATTTAGGTGCTTTATCGCGTCTATGCGTGCCGTATATGTTCTCTGTATTCCCTCTATTTCAGCAATCTCTCCTGCTCTGAAGGGGAAGTGAGTACTGAGCAGTACTCAAGACGGGACAACACAAGTGACTTGAAGAGTACAACCATTGTGATGGGATCCCTGGATTTGAAAGTTCTCGTAATCCATCCTATCATTTTTCTGGCTGTCGCAATATTTGCTTGGTTATGCTCCCTAAACGTTAGGTCGTCAGACATCATTATTCCCAAATCCTTTACATGCTGTTTTCCTACTATGGGTACATTTGATTGTGTTTTGTACTCTGTATTATGTTTAAGGTCCTCATTTTTACCGTACCTGAGTACCTGGAATTTATCACTGTTAAACATCATGTTATTTTCTGATGCCCAGTCGAAAACTTTATTAATATCAGCTTGAAGTTTTTCAATGTCTTCAGCCGAGGTAATTTTCATACTGATTTTTGTGTCATCTGCAAAGGATGATACGAAGCTGTGACTTGTATTTTTGTCTATATCTGATATGAGAATAAGGAAAAGCAGCGGTGCAAGGACTGTACCCTGAGGTACAGAGCTTTTAACTGCACTTGGACTAGATTTTATATGGTTGACCGTTACTCGCTGAGTCCTGTTTGACAGAAAACTGAGTATCCAGCGTCCTACTTTACCGGTTATTCCCATTGACTTCATTTTGTGTGCTATCACGCCATGGTCACATTTATCGAAAGCCTTTGCGAAGTCCGTGTATATCACATCAGCATTCTGTTTTTCTTCTAATGCCTCAGTGACTTTGTCGTAGTGCTCAAGTAGCTGTGAGAGGCACGATCTTCCCGCTCGAAATCCATGTTGGCCTGGGTTGTGAAGGTCATTGGTCTCCATGAAATTGGTGACCTGACTCCTAATCACTCTCTCAAATACTTTTATATGTGCGATGTTAGTGCAACTGGTCTATAATTCTTTGCCAATGCTTTGCTCCCTCCCTTGTGTAGAGGGCTATGTCTGCTACTTTAAGTGCATCTGGTATCTCCCCCGTGTCCAAGCTCTTCCTCCACACTATACTGAGTGCCTGTGCTACCGGCACTTTGCATTTCTTTATAAATATTGAATTCCATGAGTCTGGACCTGGGGCCGAGTGCATGGGCATGTTTTCAATTTCTCTTTCAAAATTTAGTGCGCTCGTGTTGATATCAGTTATATTTACAGGGGTTTGAATATCCCGCATAAAGAAATTATCTGGATCTTCCACTTTCATGTTGTTTATTGGAGTGCTAAACATGTCCTCATACTGCTTTTTTAGGATTTCACTAATTTCTTTGTCATCCTCCGTGTATGAACCTTCACTTGTACGAATAGGTCCAATACTGGCAGTGGTTTTTGCTTTTGATTTCACATATGAGAAGAAATATTTTGGATTTTTCTGTATTTCCTGAATTGCTTTCTGTTCTAACTGCCTTTCTTCAGTTTCATATGAGTGTTTCAATTTCCGCTAGATTTCTTCAATCTCCCTATTTAAATTTTTCCTTCTTTGACGGGAAATTCGTGTCTACATAAGCAGTTCTGTTAATTTTTTCCTGAGCAGTTCTGTTATTTTTTTTCCTGATCCACCCTCGGTGGCGTGGAGAGGGTGGATCTGCTGCATGGGCAACAGCTGGTCCTCCATAATTACTGCCCAGGCCTGTGCCCTGGAGAGGACACTCCAGCATCGTCTTGGAGAGGGCTCATTATTTTTTATTATAATAAAATTTTATTTATCATTATTTTTTTTATAACCCCACGGGATTGACGGATGCCTACTACTATAGTGTAATAACAGCAAAAACAGTATGGTGGGAGGAGGAATGTTGGCAAGTGAGGTGTTGGTGAAGGAGAGTGGGAAGGAAGTGGCATCTGCTGTCTGGTGTGGTAGCCACTCTTGTTGTTTGGACTCACCATACCAACTTAGTGGTTCATTATGGTGAACAAAACATGCAGATACTTATATATAGTGTGTGTGTATATAGTGTAATAACAGCAAAACTATTTGTTGTTGTTTTATGAACATAATAATTGAATCACTAATATGCACTCCATACTTTTTGAGTATAGAGATGGTTCACACATTTTATTATATAAATATATCACACTACACACTATTGAATAATAATGTAAACAAAATAAAAAATAAATAAAAATCAATCAATCTGAGAAATTTAACACTTTCGTCCGGGCATGACGTAATGCTGCGTCAACAGTTTACTGTCGGTAGTCTCGGGGACGACGCAATGCTGCGTCGTCCACTAAAATAATCGCCAAAAATCAGGTTTTTATCCGATTTTTGGGGGACTGGTTTTAAAATGCGCGCCTATGTCTTCCCTACACGCTTATGTCATGGTCAACACACACACTGAGGTGGTAAGTACAAAAAATTGTATTATTTTGTATATTTTTTTTTGTACATACTTTTGCGTATTGTACTGGCAATATTGTTCTTCAATTGGCCCTTATATGCACATATCCATCTAAAGCATTCTATTAGAAACAATTTCATACCTAAATGAGCGCTGTAACACAAAAATTGAGATTAGCAACTAGTAATAATACTAAACATTTGTGGGCAGGAATTGGGAGTGTAGCTGGAAGGCGTCTGGGCGCTCACTCACGGCTAACCCATGGCCCGTCTTCAACTCGTCGGCAGTTGGAGCGTGACCAGGTTTTTTATTTTATATGCTAATATTCCTCTAGAGAATTCTATTACAAACCCATTGATACCAAAATGAAAGACCTAGGACGAAAATTGAGGTGACCAGAGTGAAAAGAGTGAACACATTTTATCACTTTTGCACGCTCCTGGGTAACTCGTTCGCAATTTCTCTGATTGCTGCGGGTAATTAGCCGGGCTTTCGGAGTTTATATGCATTTAGTGCTGTAGAGAATTCTATTGCGAACACAATGATACCAAATTTAATCTCGTAGGACGAGAATTGAGGTGACAAAGTTGAAGAGAGTATACACTTTTCAGAATTAACGCGCACTCCCGTGAAACGCTGGGACCCACATCGCATAGTTGAGGGGTGGCGCGCTGGGTGCGCGAAAGTGTTAAATAATTAGGTATAGTAATAATGTGGCAACTCCCGCCTGACAACATGAGTGGAACAGACCGCTGCATGACGTGTACTCTGTCAACACCTCAATTTTGCCAGACTTCCTTGCCCCTATTGCGGCCAAAATATATCATGTACGATATTTGTATTATTTTTCCCGTGATCGGGGAGCACATTTTAACAAGCTTAGAAGACAAAACAAAAATTGATTTTTTTCCTTGCACCTAGCAGTGTTGCAGGCTATAATCCCAACCGCCTCCCAGGGGTTAAGCCTCGCCAGCCTTCTTTCCCTAATTTCCCTAGCAACACTATTTGCAATGTCATGGCAGGGATCAAGGTCAAATTGAGATCTTACCTAGGGATACAAGTCTAAGGTGGTGGACCATAAGGGCTCTGGTTCAGGGAATATTCAAGGGGAAGCCTCAGCTCAGAAACCTCCAGGCTTACTGTTTTATTTTATGTATTGCATTTCTCCTTAGCAAGTAACAACAGTCTTTTCGTCCAAAACTCACTCACTGTATTACTGAAAATATTCTCACCTGGTCCCATTCTGTAAATTTTCCAAGATTCATAACATTTGTATACAAAAATAAATAAATGCTATGTGCAAGTACACATTTATGCAACAGTGTGCTTCAACTGCTTGTCTACAGTGCATAGAGTCCTGTGGTGACTCAATCCTATCCTTGTGTATGCTTCACAAAATAGTTAGCTTACATTGTCTATAATTCTGTACCCCATTATCGTTAGGTTGGAAGCAGAGTACTCTTTGTATAGTTTGAGGATACACCTGTAAGAAAAGGAGTTACAGTAATACCATTTTTAAGGTGGCAAGGTCGTGACTCATGAGGCTAGAGTCGGCATTAGCATTACAACACAATTTGCCTACAAAATCAAGACCTATTTGAGCAAAGTCAAAGTGCTAGAGCTGGAAAGTTTCAGGAAAAAAAAAAAAGGAGTAAGCCTATAAAGAAAAATTCATGGTGGTGGTTTGAACATTCCTCTCCACTTGACAAGACTTTGAAATACAATTTTTTGGAAAGTGACATCTTCTCCGACATTCATGTACAGTACACGCATTAACTTTAAATATTACACCATTATGATTTCCGATGTAATCACTCAACATTTAGCAGGACTAGAGGAAGCCAAGTTGATATTTTACCTGAAAGGAGCAGAGCAATGTTTCATCTACAGACATCATCCCTCCGGCATTATCAAACTCCCCACAGTAATTTGGGGCCGAGAACAATGTGACCAACTGCCTCTTAGCAAAGAACTCATAGCCATCTTCAACAACCTGCAAAAATTAATAGTGATCAAAGTACCCCCACACAAAGTACCCACTATCTTTAACATGCTACAAGAAGCAATTGCATTAACCATTACTTATAGCGCATCACTGATGACTCAAAACAAACTGAATACTGTATCGTAATTCTAGGTTTCGTATGAATTACTGTACTGTAATAAGTTTTGGGTAAAAAATTACAAAATTAAGTACATACAGTAATTTAATATCTACTTTGAGTCATTAATTAATTGTTAGAAGCCCTGTTGGTGTACATTTAGTACCCTGCTTGATACCTACTTGATGGG
>WNGS01063839.1:9994951-10019041 GCA_020271785.1 Procambarus virginalis
GTCGAGAGCGGGTTCAGTGACGAAAGGAGGATTGACAATAAAAGGGTCCCCTCGCTCGAGACGTTGGGTACTACAGTTCTACGGGTGCAAGAGTATGCCTCCTCAAACACCCGGGCGTCAAAATAAAAGGTCGAAAGAATAATAAATAAATAAATAAATAAATGTTTATTTAGGTAAGGTACATACATTCAATAGATATTACAAAGAGTGATTGATTTATAGATAGGGCTAGTACATACAATGCCTAAAGTCACTATTACACAAAGCGTTTCGGGCATGAAAAACTTAAATGACTAAAGCTTAATACTAATTGAGTATAAAGAATAAAATGTGTTGAGAACAAATAAAAATAGAGATAAAAAAGGGGGTACATGGCTGAAAAGCAGCACATACAATAGGTCGACAGCGTTGATTAAAAAAAAATGGGTTGACAATAGAGGGGTAAGGTAGGTTACAGGGAATTTATTAGGTAGTGCTTCGTTTTTATCTTAAACTGGTTGAGAGAGGTACAGTCTTTAACATGGTTGGGAAGGTCATTCCACATTCTGGGTCCCTTGATTTGTAGAGCATTTCTTGTTTGATTAAATCGTACTCTTGGAATATCAAAACTGTATTTATTTCTGGTGTGGTGCTCATGGGTTCTGTTACAACCAAGCAAATAGCAAATAATTAAAACAATAGCAAATAATTAAAACAAGCAAAAGGTCGGCAGGAAATGACAATTTGATAGGAGAAGAGGGGGGAGAAAATGAAACACGAGGAAAAGGAAAAGGGGTCTGGCAAAATTGGTAAAGGCAGCAGCAGGAGCATAAGACTGCAAAAGGACAGAGGACTGACCCATGGAGCATCACACTCTGGCAGCTGCCCACCAAGCCCCCTCACGGTGGCAACGGGCCAGACAGTGAGGGGTGTTGAAACAGAAGTCGCCAGGATCTTCGCAATCATTACTGCCTTTGCTACCTTGCAAGGACCCTGCAACATCCTCATTCTTACTTTCGTAGGGCTTTGGCTGTTGCCCCTTTGGTGGGACTCCAATTGCAAGTTGGAGCTGGCACTGTAGGAAATGGACATCACCCAAACAGAAGAAAGTGAAACAGGATCCCTTTGGTGGGACCCTGTTCCCCATCTCCTCCCTTTTTCTGTTTGGATGTCTCGCTTACAAGCTTCCCTTTGTAATGTGTTTCCTCGTGTTGTCCCTTACTGGGTCCAGCTTGTGAAGTTTTGCAAGTCTTTGGCCCCTCCTATTGTTTTGAAATGCCTTTTCCTTGAACATTTTTTCTTTGCACTCGCATTCTGGTGATCTCTTGATGGATGGATCTAAGTCTGTCAGTGGTGTTGGATACTCTGTTGTCTTTCTAGACCAAATGCACTTTGTATGTGCTACCTACCTCTGGAGGCTAGCATCTTCAGAACTAAACTGTATACTATCTTGTGTGCCTTTGTCAATTGCTTTTCCATCAGCAGTGCTCCTTTTTCATTTAAGTAGACTACCGTAGTGCTTTCATGGCTTTGGAGTCATTTAATCTTATGCATTATTAGCCGTTTCAAATCTCTAGCAGAGTTCAGCAGGTTGAGTTTTGTTGGGTTCCCAGCCATATTGGTACAGTATTTCCTTAAATGAGTGTGCAGACACTGCCGCTAATGAGATATTGCAAATGTAAACAGGGGAGGAATCCAGCAAGTGAGACATCTGCATAGAAAAAGTGAACAGGGCTCATCTGAGGGCTAACAGTCAAATCACGGCTGAAGTGGGAATGAGGATGTTGCAGGGACTGTGCAAGGCAATGAAAGCAATAATGATCACAAGGATCCTGTAAGAGACAGGATGCCGGTTTCAACACAAATTCTGGGTAGGGGCTGAACAAAAGACAGCAGAGCTGAGGCATAACCCAGTATGGTGCAGAGTATCAAGATGATGAAAGGTTGAAGGAGTGGCAAGGCAGCCATAATAAAGTTTAGACAGCATGAAAGAGAGGAGTGTGCATCTATCAGCTCCCCGAGAAGTATGGAATAAGACTATGTAAGGGTCTTAGAATATTCAACTTGGAGGCAAGAGATGTGCGGGGACCAAAACAAACAAGTGTTGAAGATCAATTTCGCAGAACCTTTATAGAGAATGGGGACAATGAACGACCTGCTTCTGAGTAAAAGTCATAGCACAAGTTTTAGTCATAGAAAACTTAAAGCCATGAATGGTAGCCCAGAACACAATCAATTGCAAGTTGGAGCTGGCACTGTAGGAAATGGACATCACCCAAACAAAAGAAAGTGAAATCAACAACATAGTTTCCCAGTAGTTAGGTCATTAACGTGAATGAGAAACTTATGGGTTCGAATTATCAAAGGTAGTACTGTACCACAGATCTTTAGTGATGGAACATCAGTTTCCACATATAAACTTGAGTCCGCCTGGAGCTGCCGTGGGGTACAGACGTGTCGTCTGGCCTCTGGTGGTTTGAGGTGTTTGCCGTTTTCGTCACCAGAGGGGGTGTGGGAGTTTCTGCCCCCCCTCCCCTGTTGTTGCTGCGGGCTGCGTGTTGACGTGGCGAGCTTACCATGGGTGGTCCCCTTCCATCTATCAAGCGCGTGAACTCCGTGGGCCTGGAGTTCACTGGTCGTGCTGGATATCCGGAGAATAGCCGTGGTTCTGTGCGACTTGCTTCATGTCCCTGTGATGGACGTTGACGGTATTGAGCTTGTGACTGCCCATCGAGTTGTCATCAAGCTTGTGACGGAGGAAGTATACCGTGCTTTCCTCAGTCGTTACGAGGGACGCTCGTTGTCGATGCCGGGTGGTGCCGGCTCTGTCTCCATATCCGACCGGAGTGGTGCGCTGACTTATGTCAGTGTGCATGGGGCGCCCCTGGAGTTTCCCGAGGATCTTCTTCGGCGTTACTTTCAGCGGTTTGGAGCGGTCATCAGTGTGAGGGTCAACACGATATCCTCTGGGAGGTATGCCGGTAGACGGACGAACATTCGCACCTTGGGGATGCGCCTGCGGTCGGATATTCCATCTTCGGTCCGGCTCCTGGGGTGCTACATCCGGGTGTACTATGCCCGACAGCCTCGGACCTGTTTCCGGTGTGGCCTGGTGGGGCATCAGGCTGCCGGGTGCGATGCGGCTCCGGTTGCTCCTGTCAACCTATTCCGGGAAGAAGATTTCCCTCCGCTTCCCCTGGACGAGGACTCCGGGGATGCAGTGACCGACCCGCTCGTTGTTGCGGCTACCCCGGCGTCGCCTGACGTTCCCCCGGATGTCGCCGGCCCTCCTCAGGATGTTGCGATGCCATCGGTGGATACTCCTGCTCCTGTCCCTGCTGCTCCAGTGGGCCTTTCTGCTGCGCCCTCCTCACCGTCTGCTCACCCGTCTTCAGCTGCTGCGCCTGGCCCTGCATCCTCGCCTCGGATCCCGGCTGTGCTGGGTGCTGGGGTGACTGTGGGGTCCCCTGTTGTGTGTGGTCCGGTTCCCCCTGTGGTCGAGGCTGCTGCCGTTTTGCGGCGGACGTCAGTTCGTCCGGCTAGTAGTGCCCATGTTTCTGGGTCGGCTTCCGGCTCTGACGATCTCAGGCCGGTGCCCAAACGATCCCGGCCTTCGTCGTCTACCTGGGCCGATGTTGGGGACTTTAGTGACTGTGAGGCCTCGGGTGTGGATGGAGTGGTTCCGGTTACGTTGCTGGCTCCGCAGTTAGTGGTGGCGGACGTCCATGCGCCTGCTGACATTGGTGTCCGTGTCTCGGGTGTGCCTGCTGTTCCTTCTCCGCCGGGGCCTCTCCGCGGTGGGGAGTGGTGGCCTCCGCTGCCGGAGTGGGTGGGGATGGTGGGTCTGGGCGTGGCCTGGTGGTGACCTTGCGGAAAGATGTGCGCGGTTCGGTTCCCACGCGGTCGTCCGGTGGTGTGCCCGTGGGCGCTGGTGCCCCTGTGGTGGTGCCTTCTACCACGCTCCCTCCTCGGAGGTTGACCGTTGGGCACTTGGGGGCCGTGTCACCGAAGTCTGTGATGCCGTTGGGTCACTGGTCGCGGGTTGCTGAGCTACCTTTCGGCGATGAGGTGTGGGAACATGTACCGGTCACTCGGTTCCGGTGTGATACGGTTTGGGTGCCATGTTTGCGGGTGTTTGTGGCCAACGTCCCGGATAAGATGGCGTCCCCGGTGGATAGTCAGGACCCTTGGCAGTGGTTACGATGGGAGGCGTTCCATATACGCTTCCCTCGGGACGCGTTTTGCGCAAATACGAAGGGTGATTGTATACTTTTGTGCTGTGTGCCCTTCTGGCTGTTTTGTTTGCCTTCTGGTAGTTTGTGCCCGTGCCTCTCCCTTTGTTTTGTGGCGAGGCGGGTGTTTGGGTGTGTGTGTGTCTGGCCTTCATGTCTTAAATTTCATGTTGTTAACGTGCCCTATGTGTTTTTTATTTTATGCTTGCGTGTTGTATTAGTTTTTGTTTTGTATTTGTGTGGCTTATTGTGTGGTGTATATCCTTATTGCGTTTTTTGTAATACTTCCTTTTGTTCATTCTGTTGTTTTGTTCTCGGTCCTTCAGGCCGGTGTTTTGTGTATGTAACGATGGGTTTTTTTTATTGCATGTTATCCATCTTGATTTTTGTTTTATACTGTTCTGTTTTGACATGCTCCTGTGTTTTGTTGTTTTGCATTTGTTTTATCTTTTGTACTGTCTTTTCAATGCATTTCTCGAGTTTTGTATTTTGTTATACTGTACTGTCAGCCCTTCTGGCTGGTGGTTTTCTTTTTTCCTTGTTTTGTAATGTTTTTCTATGTTCCTAATTTATTTTTATTGTATTTAAATTGCATGCTTTGCATGTAAAAAAAAAAAAAAAAAAAAAAAAAAAAAAAAAAAAAAAAAAAAAAAAAAACCGTGAATGAGAAACTTTATGGGTCCGAATTATCAAAGGTAGTACTGTACCACAGATCTTTAGTGATGGAACATCAGTTTCCACATATAAACTCTAAAGTAGGGAAGAATGAAAGGCTCCAGAGCCGAGGCATAACAACATTGTATGATGTAAAAGTAAATCTTCAAGATGATGACAGGTTGAGGGGCAAATCGAATAATTAAGTGGGACAGCTGTAATCCAGTTAAAAGTGTACAATACTAGGGAAGAGTGCAAATAAAGGAGTGCTCAACCATCTGCTTCACGGGAGGTATATGTCGACAGTTTTGGGCACACAGCCCAGCAGTAATGGACACATGATGACCACAATAGGTGGGTGTCAAGGATCAGCCCCAAGAGTTTTACCCCTTCCTTTATACACAGGGTGACTCCTGTACAGACACCAAGATGGGGGAACAATGTGGCTCCTAGTAAAAATCACGGTACAGTATAATTTTTCAATATAAAAAACCTGAAGCTATGCTGACACACTCTCAAGCTGGAGATGGTGCTGAATAGGAGAGAAATCATTATCGCAGTACCAAATGAAGTTGTCCAGTGTAAACTCAAGAGGGGGAGGGGGGAGAGACCATTATGGTGAATGAGGAAAGAGAGCTAGTGCTCGATGCATTGCACTGTCGACTGCTGTTATTTTGGCGTGAAGAGGTCAAGAAAGCTGTCCTAATACATACTTTAAACACACAACTGGAAAGGAAATTTTGCAGAAATAGATGCAAATTTCCATGGAGGCCTAGAGAATACATTTGGGGTAATACATTATATCTCCAGGTGGCAGAGCATCTTAGGAATACTATTGGAATCTGCCCCAGTGGACTGGCAAAGCAACAGAGCAGACTGAAGCTCATAAAAAGTGAAGGAATCAATCGTAAGTGTGCTGGAGGTATCGAGTTTGAGACTCGGTACAGGACTTACAGGCAAAGTAGTATGAATCTAGCTCGTTTGTGACTAATACTAGCTGGATAGCAATGGAACCAAAAATATGAAGAATGGGCACTACATAGGGACAAATTTGCCCATGATCTTGCCCAAATTTTCTTCCAAACTTGAGGATGAGAAGTGTAAATGGTACTTGTGAAGATAAATAGAGCCACAACTTTTACATTTGGCCACATGAGTGACTGCGGGTCTTCTCACCTGTCTTCTGAAACAAAATACAATAATAGATTCAGCTGTTTTCCAGTATTGACTCTTTTTTTTTCTGGCTGTACACGCTACATAGCCTTCCCGGCTTGGTGCCTTTGATAATTACTTACTCTGGCTGTACATTTACCGTAAATAGTACGAGCACAATCCAAAGTCCACCAAGGAAAACATTTCATTCGCTCACGGGAAGAATAGTGTGAGATGGAATGAAGGGCAAAAACTAGAGCAGTATTATGTGGGAAACCTATGGCAGGGACTAACGTATTCTTTCTCTTCAGGGAAGGTTGGGGAAGGCATCTGTTTTTTTTCTGGCAAGAACACAGGAAAGTCAAAAGAGGGATGGTGGATGCAACACATTGTGTGACATCAGCTTCCGTCCCATCCTGCCCTTCCAGTCTTCTCCGGAAGACTGGAAGGGCCGGATGGGATGTGGATGGATATTAGCAATGACCGTAAGGGTGGAAGGAGGAGCAAAGGCCAGAAGGAAGGTTGAAAGTAGAATGGAAACAAAGACTGGGTTTGTCTGGGGTAATCAAAATGAAATATAGAGAAATGGGATGGAACCGCACATGGAAGAGGCAGACAGACAAAACAGTAAGGAGGAAGGGACATATGGACCTGGGGAGTGGGGCAAGGACACTCCTAGCCTATAACTGTGCGAGCAGCTGCCATAGACGAGGCATCATTAAGCAAGAACCTGGAAATGGTTTCAGAGTTGGGGTACCAGATTGGGAGCAAGTCAAAGGATCTGGATGGGCAGTGCATGCATAAATTATGTCCTGGAAGATAACCAGATGCCTTAGTTGGCATTCTACCTCCAAGAAGGGAATGTTGTCCTTATACTTGAGGGAGAGAGGATAGACTGATCCATCTTACATGATGGCTCAGTATAGTCTGGGAGAATGCAGAATGGGTATCACTACACTTTATGCAGAGAACACGGGGAAGACTCCAGCAAGTATTCTTCACAATGATAATTTATTCTTGACCTAGAGAAAGCTTATGACATCTGGAGATTGAACATTCTCAGTAACCAGATTCTCGCCAATGCGCAGGAGGGCAGCAAGGCAACCCTCTTCCTAAGAATGGGCTTCAACAACATGTGTGCCGGATTCCTGTGGACAGAAGGTTCAAACCAAAAGGGCTAACCAAGCTGCAAGAAAGTTGATAATTTAGCAACTACCTGTTCATCAGCATACACAAGCTAAAAATATTTGGCCCATATCAGTGAGCTACAATTGCCATTGAAGGAAAGAATACCCAAGACAAGTCAAGATCCTCCCAGTAGTGAGGAGAGCAAACGGTGACAATCATTAAGGGGAAGACTTACTAGAAGACAAACTAGCAATCACCCTCAATACAGTAGACAACACCTGCCACAGGACTGGAAGAGTACATCAGGGACTGAGACAGAGCCAAACACAGCAGCTGTTGAGCCAACATGGAGTTCCCCTCAGGAGAGGCCAAAAGCAATCTTTCAGGCCAGTCTGACTCAATGAACTAGTTGCCCACCACACAAGTCTGAGAGGGTGTAGTGTGGTGTGTGTAATTACCTAAGTGTAGTTACAGGATGAGAGGTACGCTCGTGGTGTTCCATCTCCCCCAGCACACTGTCATATATCGCTTTGAAGTTGCTGACGGTTTTGGACTCCACCAATTTCTCGCCTAACTTGTTCCATCCGTCTACCACTCTGTTTACAAAAGTGAATTTTCTTTTATTTCTCCGGCAGCTTTGTTTCGTTAGTTTAAATCTATGACCTCTTGTTCTTGAAGTTCCGGGTCTCAGGAATTCTTCCCTATCAATTTTATTGATTCCTGTTACTATTTTGTACGTACAGTAGTGATCATATTGCCTCTTTTTTCTTCTATCTTCTAGTTTTTGCATATTTAATGCCTCTAACCTCACCTCGTAGCTCTTGTCCTTCAGTTCTGGGAGCCACTTAGTGCCATGTCATTGCACCTTTTCCAGTTTGTTGATGTGCTTCTTAAGATATGGGCACCATACAACCGCTGCATATTCCAGCTTTGGTTTAACAAAAGTCGTGAACAATTTCTTTAGTATTTCTTCATCCATGTATTTCAAAGCAATTCTGAAGTTAGAAAGTGTAGCATAGGCTCCTCGCACAATGTTCTTAATGTGGTTCTCAGGTGACAGTTTTCTATCTAGAACCACCCTTAGATCCCTTTCTTTGTCGGAATTCTTTAAAGATTTCTCGCATAATTTATAGGTTGTGTGGGGTCTATGTTCTCCAATTCCACATCCCGTAACACGGCATTTATTAACATTAATTCCATTGCCAAGTGGTGCTCCATATGCTTATTTTGTTAGGTCTTTTTGAAGGGCATGACAATCATCTAGGTTTCTTATCTTCCCTATTATCTTAGCATCATCAGCAAACATGTTCATATAATTCTGTATTCCAACTGGTAGATCGTTTTTGTAGATTATGAACATTACTGGTGCAAGAACTGAACCCTTTGTAACTCCACTTGTGACATTCCTCCAATCCGATACATATTACCTCTGATTACGGCCCTCATTTTTCTGTCAGGTAAGCTTCTAACATGGATGAAAAATTTCCTTACTGTCACCCCTCCAATATGTTCCAGTTTCCAGAACCTCTTATGGGAACTTGCCAAAAGCCTTTTTTTTTTTAAGTCCAAATAGATGCAGTCAACCCATCTCTTTCCAGTAAAATCTGTGGCTCGATCATAGAAACAGTAAATTCGTTACACAGGATCTTCCAGATCGAAAACCATACTGTCTGTCTGATATATAGTTTTTCTCCAGGTATTCTACCCATTTAGTTTTCATTATTTTTTCCAGTACAGTATTTTGCCTATACACTTGTCAATGATACAGGTCTAAAATTGAGGGGGTCTTCCCTGATGCCACTTTTGTAGATTGGAACTATGTTAGCCTTTTTTCTACACATCAGCTACAACTCCTGTACACAGGGATGCCTGAAAAATCAGTTGAAGTGGAATACTGAGTCGGGTATACATTCTCTCAGAACCCATGGTGAAACTCCATCTGGATCAACTGATTTGTTCTTACTTAGCTCCTTGAGCATTTTTTCCACTTCGTCTGTAGACACCTCTATGTGCTCTATGTTGTTCTTTGGAATTCTTATTGTGTCTGGTTCCCTGAAGATTTCATTTTGTACAAACACACTTTGGAACTTTTCGTTTAATGTTTCACACATTTCCTTTTAATTTTCCGTGAATCTATTTCCCATTTACAACCTCTGAATATTATCCTTTACCTGCAATTTGTTGTTTATGAATTTATAGAATAGACCTGGTTCAGTTTTACATTTGTTCACAATCCCTTATTCAAAATTTCTTTCTGCCCATCTCCTCACTGCCCTGTAGCTGTTTCTCGCATCTTTGTATCGTTGGTATGTTTGGGGGTTTGGCCTCTTCCTATATTGATTCCATTTGTGTCTTTTGGTGTCTGGCCCTCTCGCAATTTTTTTTGTGCGCGCGGGGGTTTACACACACATTTGTTTATACAAGATAGATTTGATCTCTCTCCACCCCAACCCATCACAAAGCCGAACAAGGGCTAGGTATAAGCATGCAGGCTAGCTCAGGTTAACAAGGATTATACAACATTAACTAATGGGAACCTGAATGGCAATCCATTGACTGGTAAGGATACTTACTCTCCAATACTCGCTTGTCCCAAATCCTGCCGAGTTTGCTAATCTTACTAGCCAGTTCGTTGTCGGGCCTCATTCACCCTCCAAACACACATGTTGCCCCACCAAGAGCTGCTATCACTGGGTAGGATCAAATTCCAGACGAATGGAAATGGGCAATATGTGGATCCCCATGCAGGGCAAATGCACGAATGGCTAAGCCACAGGTGTATTTTGCTCGTGCACCACCAACCCTGGCAGGAGTGGCCAGCCGAAACCACCCTCACCCATCTGAGAGTGGGACACAAGACCCTCCTCACAGTGTCAAGGCAGCACCCATGAGGAAATGGGATTGAAGGTATTGTATGTTGTTTGAGTCCCAATGGCAGTTAGCAGAACAAGGTTTTTGGAAAGTACTAAATGGCAATTTACTTGAAAGAAGAGCAAAGTAATTATCAAAAGAAGGCGCCAAGCCCGGAAGACTATTTACCACCATCTGTGTCACATAACAATCAGAAGGTTCTAAATGTCATTCAAGATGTTAATGTGGAAGCAAAAATACATAAGACGATGAAAAGGGGAACAGGACCTACCACAAGGGGCAGTAGTCAAAGTACAACTCAACCTGAATTCCACCAAGTAATTCACTACCGTGTGTTGTTGAAGGCATAGTGCAGGATCAAGTAAAGAGTAGCATCCAGTAAGGTGAAGAAGAGAGGAGCAAGGGTTCTTAATAGAAACAGGTTTAATAGAAACCTATTACATAACAGTGTGAAGATGACAACAAAATTTACGCTGAAGACAGATACAAAACAATAGAAGTCATCAAGAATAGGATCAGAGAAATTAGGGCTAGGGGTAAAGGTAAATTTAGAAAATAGAATGGGTTAAAAAGGGGCAATGAAGGGAGCACAGGCAAACAAACAGGGTCAGGTGAGGAAGAAGGCTACATCAGTGTGTTTGAGCAAGCAGGGATAGGACAGAAACACCACCAGATGTAGAAATAAGGATGTTGGCAGCAGACTGGCACAGAGATAGGACGGGACACAGGAACGAGGTTGGGTCAAGGATTGAGGCTGTCTTACCCACTGGAGAATATCGAGTTGGATCAGATTTCCGTTTCTGGCAGAAATATAGGTCCATAGTGAAGCAGAGGATGACAGTGCAATATCCACTAATCTCAGAATGAGAAGGATAATTACAGTGGTCAGGATGGGGATGAGGAGAGCCAAAAGTGAGGGGAAAATGGAGGTGAAGAATGGGGCCTGTATTGGCTGCAGAGGAACTAATAGTCTATAAAAGGACAGAGCCGCACAAGGATGCGAGATGGAAAGGCTGTGAAGATAGGACATAGAGTATATATACAGAACAAGTGAGAGGAATACTTACATCAGACCAAGGCTTCAAGGTGGAGACTTCAGGATCAATTACTTTGTAATGATTCTGGAACTGGGGATCAGGAGAGCGGCCCTGTGCCGCAAACACGCGCATTACATCGAAGTAGTCTGTGATATCCGATTTGGTGCCTCTCCTCGGGGAAGGATTTATGCTTCAGGTTAAAGATGCCCTAATTTATAATGAGTGCATGATAGAGAATGCAAGGTAGACATTGCCACAATGCAGTGAACTGATAAAGAATAACAGACTTGGTACTGTATTAGATATGTGAGTGATGATATTAAATGAAAAGACCTTTGTCTTGTTGGAAACTTTATACCTGATAGTGAATCAATTTGGATTGAATTGTAGTCACATTTACATTTCTAATATGAAGGCTATTTATTTACTGGTGACTTAGTTGTTGTACTATTACACAGTAACAAAGGTTATCATAATACAGTACAGTACATAAAATAAAAGTAGTCAAGCCACACACACTCTTTGTAAAGAATTACTGTTCTTCAATTAGTTACTACCACAAATATTGGTGACTACAATGTTATGTTGGAATTTAGGCTTTTGATGCCAAGTACTTTAACTGGTCAGGTTGTTTAGTGCCATGTGTATTGTGTTTATCTTACCTCTGTTGTTGTTGTTAGGCTGACCCAGCGAGCGCCAATCAGAAGTTACTTTGAAAGTACACTGTACTTCAAAAGAGTGCCAAAGGAAAGGTACTTTGAAAGGTACTTTGATGAAAGCTTGGAGTTGCTTTCCTGATGATTTAGATGCTTTAGTATTAGGTGCTTTTTATTGCAAGTTTGTTTGCTCTAGTGGCCACTAAGTTTGCTGGAGAAGGTGCCATCATTCTTGCAGCACGTCCCATGTTCTGCTGCAGATGAACATCATTTATACTAAAAGTTTCATTCAAACATCCTTTTGCCCCATCTTAGTGACGTGCTTAAATCTGTATATACATGTACTGCATTTCCTTGTAATTTTGAATATACAAATGTGTATCAGATACAAAATCCATACACAGCTTGAGATTGAAAGTCAAAAGGGCAGTGTAGAATTCTTTATTGATTGGCCACTTGTTACAAAAAACTTTTTACCTGGCCGAATTCTCACCAACATATTGAAGACCTCCCCCCTCCCCCCCCATTCTGTGTATATTGAAATTAATGCTCACGCTTTATTGTAGCACAAGAATTTTTTCTGTATTGCAAACAGTATCGTTCATGCCTACGATGTGTTTCTATAGTGATGCTTTGAGAACATGACCCCTTGAGAGTGCCTCGTTTCTTCGGCTAAGTCACAAAAATAAAATATTCTGTATCACGTAATCCATCTTTCTAAGGTATACACTTTTAAAAGTTTGACTTCTATTACCAGTATAGTTTGGATGGATGAATATTAATCTGTTGCAATGTTAGTGAAGTTTTTAATTATAATCTGCATATCACATCAAACCAAGTGCATTTTATCTTTAAAAATAAATAAATGAATTGAAAGCTAAATATATATATGTAAGAGTACATAAATATGAATAACTAGTATCACTTGTTTTCCTCTTAACAAGATCAACATCTGAGAAATCATGTAAAAAAAAAATTAAGTACAGTATAGTTCGGCTTATACTGTACCCGGCGTATTGTGAAATCACATCAGGGAGATTGCCAACTAAAGGAAAAAAAATGCACCCTAATTCCACATTTACACTAATAGCAAACTCGCCAATTGCCATTTTTCCAATCAATAAACAACTGAAAGAGATCCATCTGTCTAGGGTCATTCTCCTTTTAAGTACTCAACCACGGGGAAGGGAAGGGACAGAGAGACACCAAGAGAGAGGCAAGACTTCGGGCATATAATCTCTTTCAGTCACCCCCCTCCACAACCCCTTATGCAACTCCGTCAAATGAGATAAAAAAAAATATATGTATATACAGTATAGCCTCTGTAATGGCCAAGGACAACAGCATGAGAAACAGGAATACCTAATGATACTCTCACTGTTACTACAGTTACCAAATGTTCGTTAGATATTGTGACCAACTCTGGCTTACCCGACAAAAATTTGCTTTCGTGATAATTATCACAAAAAAAAAGTATTAAAGTATATTGACTTTATATAATAGTATTTGACAACTCTGTAATAGTTTTCAGGTCTTGTTACATTATATATAACAAGTTCAAAATTTAACACAACCATTAGGGGGTCACATAATTTAATAGATATGAAAAATGTTCGATGACAATGGTCTACAAACTGGGTTAATGTTGTAATGGTCATCCATAATGGCCTAAATCAGGGCAAGTAACACCAAGTAAGTACCTGTAAGGGTTGTCGAATTTGACAATTTTTTTCTTAATGCAACTTGTGAAATTACCCAAAAATAACTGTGCCCAATATTAGTGATGATGTAACTAGACAAATTTACAGACAAACATTTCAAACCTTTTTTTTTTTGCAAAGTATAATCCTTAACAAATATATATACGTGAAAATATACACAAATACAGCACTCTTAAGAAGCTGTATATGTATGTATATACAGTACATTATATTATATATATATTTTATGAAATTTCAGAATTTTATCATTCTTTGCATTTGAATTTTTGTGTACAATACTTAAGGTAATTTCAAATACTGTACTGTTTATTAGTTCTGGAAGAATTTAAAACATAATATTACTTTCTCAGTGCTTTTCTTCAGATCATGACTCCCACTTTCATGCCTTTCCTATCTGGAACTTAAATGAAGATGATAAGCCTATGGTTAATTTTTGCAATTCACACACCAACTCTTTCTGGAGATCAGTATGTACATTCTTTTTACCTATAATTCCTATGGAAATGAACACTTATCACTCGAGTTTTGTATGCTCCGTATACTGTCAAATATATTCTTCCTCTGAACAAAGCATTACTAAACAACATTTGCCCGGATTTAGAAGGTCTTGAAATTTGTAAAAAAAATTTAATGGACAACGTAACAAAACATTTGTAGACATGCTAAAAATGTAACTAATCCAGTTGCAGACAAGATTTGGGTTTTGGGTTTATGTATGAATACATACATTGCCGATGTTGAGTTTGGTCTCGTATGACAAGTATCCAATAGTTTTGCACATACAATGCACAGTATAGCCCTGTAAATCTAATAGTTATGAGCCCAGTATGTTAAACAAATGAAATTACAAAATATCCCTCCATAATAGACATTTTCCAAACAAAGAAGGGCTAAAAACCATCACAGAGTAATGTGCCACAATGTTACAACAGAATGAGGAGCCCTGATGGGTGTGTACTGCATATTCTTAAGAGCCATTACTAAAAACATTTGGGTTTTGGGAGTGGGGGTGGCAGAGTATTAAAATAATGTCCAGGCAGTTTTAACTTTTGCTACCTAGAAAGAGCTGGTTTAACACAAAATTTACCATGAAATTGACAGGTACAGTACTTGTTAATCAAGACAATCCTTTAGTCCTAAACCAAATATAATTTCTAGAGATTTAAACAAAATAAAAACAAAAAATTAATTCCTATACATCCTGGCAACCCTCTGACTTATAATACTGGAAATCACACACGCACGCAAACACACACAAAACCGCATTGTATAATGGTCACTGAATCGTCCTATCAAAATCGTCGGCAGAACTTTGCCATCAGTAAAGCTGATACTGTACATGTTATACATTTTCAAATTATGCAATTTCTAATAATTTTCACTCGACATGCACATTTTTTACTAATCAATTGTATGCTTACTCAAACATATTTACATCTCTGCTCATGATGTGCATATGCCAACTCTTTCACCCTATTACCCACAATTATCTATCTTCTTTTACCTGACTAAGAATTTGTAATTTCCAATTCAACAAATTTGTTATTTTCTGTTGTTCTTCTGAGGCCATTTTCTAGGAATTTGATATGGGGCATTTGATTATGACTCTTTCCCCACTCCTCAGAATTGTCTTGCTTGTTTATAACTTATTAAAACAGTCTACACAGTTTTATTCTCTATATAAAAAAAAATGTGTCTTGAATGTTGGCCATAATCATATATGTAAGTTACAGCATATATAATTATGCCAAATACTGTGATGATTTATATTCACAGTGAAGGAAAGAAGGAAAGTAGAATGCAAAGTGCATGAATACAGATATTCCTGAGAGAAAAAAATATATCCATGATTCTTCTTGTATATGACAAAAAAAGGACAAGATAAGTTTTCTTTAGCAAATAACAATTTATGGTTATCATACCCTAATTTTTGCCCATATTTATTGATGGGCAACAAATAAATCAAAGGCGACCTTATAAAATAGAGGAAAAAAAATAGATAAGAGGTTTGAGTAAATAAGCAATGAAGAATATTCAATAATAAATTGGTAAGCTTTTACATTCACAAGCTCATCCATCGCCTCGCAGGTTGCACACTCTTAGAAAATTAGTTTTCTGTACACAGGGTAATATACACACACTCTATATACACTAACACATTAAGGCAACATATAGTGATATCAAATTTAACTACTAGAATTTTATCTTATTACTACTGCATAGAACAAAGCATCATTGCTTGACTGCTAAGCTTTCAATGTGGTCAATTTGGTTGGCTGGAATTTTAATATACAAAAGACCCCAAAGGAAATATTAGATAACTTGTCTAGGGGGTCAAAGCTTGCTTTTGAATCATAACATATATTCACAAATTATAATGAATTAACACCCGGTCATTTCCGAATACCAGTGGAATGGCCGACAGCAGTACCCGAGCCTTGAGATGTACCTCTCGATTACATGCTAGTTCACTCTAGTTCCGAACCTAAACAAGCTTGAGGCTTGGGAATTCTCTCGAATTACAGGAGAAACTTTATTTTGAACTTCTCTTGCAGTAAATAGGAAACATTACACATGACCGAGGTACTGTTTATTATTTCTACATATAAACTTCGCTGGAAAGGTTCAGTCTCTGTCTCGGACTCTATGACCTTTCTGTCCTAAGTCTTGCCACTAAAAAACGAAATGTTTTATTTGTAGCCTTCACTTTTATTGTTTTTGGTTTGAAACCAATGGGTGTCTAACGGTGTCTAACTGGCACCACCCAGATTTAAAATAGTTTTAAATGGGGACTAACAAAGAACTGTTATCTAGCTTACCGCATGATGTAAGGAATGGTTCCCGCAAAGTGTAACTGGTCCCATACTCATGCTAAGGTGATACTTTACAGCTGCTCCCTGACAAATGATTTGAATACCATGATGTGAGGTGTGACAACTCACAATCCTGAGTAAATTTCAAACATACAGACATCACTGAACTCAAAAAAAACCTTTACAGAGACCAAGGGGTACAGAAACTATTCACTCATGTATACTACATATACAACTGGTATTATTGATTTAATAGATGATGTAGATAAACTGGGAATGATGTCCCTTCCTAGTAGTTAATATTCCAACAGGCAAGTAATATTTGAAAATCAATATGAAGTTATCTAGTGAACCTATATGCAAATGGCACTTTTCACTTGCCTTTTTTTATTTTTTCAATATTTTCAAAAGCTGAACAATACTGTGGGGATGCATTCAATTACTCGATGCTCTTCCAGAATAGACAACACTTCTAGTAGGAACAAAATCCCACAAGATGAAATTACTGTGTAGATTGAATCGACATTAAATTTTAATAATAATAATAATAATAATAATAATAATGACTAATAACTTAGTAAATAATATAAGTAAATAAATCCAAATATCCATTGCACAAAAGACTAAGAAATGAGGGATTAAAATGATGAGTAGAGTCACCAGTACCTACAAGATAGTACATACCCAAATAGGCTCTGGAACCTATACACCAGTCGATGAAGGGTCGGGAGGCAAAACCCCAAGAGCTGCGGCTCAACTCCTGGAATTACAACTAAGAGATTACACAAGAGGGAGGCTCTTCTATCAGAGCTTCCAGTTCGAAAGACCATTCCCAGGAGGACAAAGCATCAAATGAACCCACAGAAAAATCAGTAATACAAAACATGTAACTAGGAGCTGCCATTTTTTTCCCACTCTTGTTAAAATACTGTACATTAATTAATAAACTGTATCAACAAAATAAATTCAAGCACCTAGTTCTAAAATATGAATCAAACATTTTTTCAGAGTAATCTTGCTTGAAGTAAACTGCATGCCTAATACAAAAATGGAAAGCCTCGATTCTGCATTGTTTCGGTGTTCTATTACAGTATCGACATCTGCGATGCTTTGTTTCCCCAATGGAAATGACCTTGACAGAACGTCTCTGAACAACTTTTGCAAGCATACAATGGAAACAATGCAATTATTCTTTTCCTTACCGTGATGTTGGTTGTATACCCATCACTCTAAACCCCTTTATTATCCTGGCCAACTTATCATCTGTCATCGTCTCTCTATACTGTATGTCTAAACCATTCACACACGCCTCACCTCTCATCTCTGCCACCCTGTACCTCATATATCCACCACCTCACATACCTCGTATCCCTGCCACCCCTACAACTCTCATCCCCGCCACCCAACACCTCTCATCCCTGACACCCCACACCTCTCATCCCCGCCACCCAACACCTCTCATCCCTGACACCCCACACCTCTCATCTCTGCCACCCAACACCTCTCATCCCTGACACCCCACACCTCTCATCTCTGCCACCCCACACCTCTCATCCCCGCCACCCAACACCTCTCATCCCTGACACCCCACACCTCTCATCTCTGCCACCCAACACCTTGCATCATTACCATCTTACATGTACGACACCTCATACCTCACATAATTGCCACCCCTCACCTCACACCTCTATCACCACACAGGAATCTTACACCAGCTGACTGACAATTGAGAGGTGGGACCGAAGAGCCAAAGCTCAACCCCCGCAAGCACAACTAAGCGAGTACACAATTTGCATCTTTGCCAACGCACAATTCATGTCTCTAACGCCATACACTTCACTTCTTTTACAATACGTCAAATTACAATAAGTCAAGCTTGGGTATGACATACATCAAGAAATTATTTCTTCATATCTATAGTATTATCTCTACCTTTCATAAAGCTTCATGGGGATCAACTTTTCTGTTGCACTACACTCCATTATATAATTTATTCCCCAGTGAAACAAGGACTAGCTAAAGACAGGTGGTAAGTATTAAACTTCTAGTTTTGGGTCTTCCCACTAGCTTCACTCTCACTGCTATCTGTCACCATGGACATGCCCCAAACTCTTGCATGAGAACCACACATAGGCCTTAATTGCAAATCACTCACAGATCCCATTCCCAAGGTGGTCAGACTATGGGTTGATACTTGAACCAGCCTACAGTCTGACCACAGCATAATTAGTTTCTACAGAAGTACAACTTAAACCTGCTAAAGAGGGATACTAGTGCTATCGGTTGTGTAGATTCTCGGCATAATTAGCGTCTCTCCCGTTCCCATAGGTGGCTCCTCAAATGCTTCCTTACTGATGGGAATGTCCCCAACTCCAGCTGCCTGTGCTTCTTCCTCAACTACCCCTGCAGTATCTGGGGCAGCAAGTGTTCCCTCCAGTAATAACATGGACCTTTTGCAAGGTATTTTAGGACCTGCCACATCTTCCACTCACTCTACCCCATCAGCAGCTATGATTCCCTCAACTGGTGCTACTAACACTGATATGGGAGCATTTGTAGGCGGGCTTGCAGGACTTACACTCTCGCCAACAACTGCTGCCCCCATGACGCCAGCTATGCCAAGTAAGTTCATTTGTAAGCTATTATTTGATATTTTTTCTAAGTGACTGCTTTTGTTGGATATGCTTTTTATGCTTTGTCTTTATTTACTGGTGTGTTAAGTATTGGACAAATTGAAAAAGCTAATTTTATTTTATTTAAAGCTAAATCAGATTGTTACTGCTTGCTCATTGAAGTTTTCCCATATTTTTTGCTGCCTATTTTTAGATTGTTGTGACCTTGATATACCTGTTACCTACCAGCGATTGCAGGGAATGAGATTTAGCTCTTTATGCCTTTTCTCTTAGCCGTTTATATTTGGAGTGCTAATTACCTCTGTCAACATTTTCATCATATTTTTGGCTTCGACGGCCTGTTCCTACAGTGCATTCCACTTGCCGACCACTCATAGGAGAAACGGGAGCTTCCTTATATTTCGACCTGATTGCATGTCCGGCTTCCACTGACATTCCTTTGTCCTACCTCCTCCTTAATTTAAATAGGCATCCTTTGTCCACTTTGTCTTTTCCTCTCAGGATCTTGCATGTAGTGACCATATGCCTTCTATTTCTTCTCTCCTAAGGCCGAGAAGGAAAGTTTCTCAACTTGTCCTCATAGTCAAACTCCTCTCAGTTCTGGTACTAATCTAGTTGCAAACATCTGAACTTTCTCAAGTTTCTTTTTGTACTTACAAAGTGTGGGTTTCATGCTGGTGCTTCATACTCAAGTAGTAGTCTCATATAGACAATGTGTCTAGACTAGAAAGCCTCCTTATTTAGATTTTTAAATGACATTCTTATGTTTACTAACTTGCCATATGTTGCTGATGTTATGTTGTTCATATGAGCTTCTGGTGTTAACATTGGTATTATATCTACTACCAGGTGTTTTTCTCTTATTGTTTCTTGTAATTGCCTTCCCCTTATAGTTAAGTGCAGGTATCCTATCCCATTACTCCTTTTCATTGCAGTGCTTTACATTTATTTGGATTGAATTCCAGCAGCCATTTATCTGTACACTCTCCCATCTTACAGATAAGCACTAACCCTCCTGTGGTCCCTTTTTATATTTCATGCTCTTTATCCTGTTCCTGACACTTGTTCTACAGTGTTATGGTGCCACAGAAAGTGTTTGTAGTGTTCACAAGTCTTGCCCATCCCGTCTCCCCTCCAATATCTTCATCACCATGAGAATCCTTTGTTGAGCGATCTATTTCACTGTTTAAAATTCCCCAATATTAGGAATCCTCAGCAAATACTTTGATGAGGATTCCTTGCATCTTCTCAGTTTTGATCTTTTCTCTCCTTCCATGTGGACCTCCTCCTGGTTCTGTCAGGTTGTTTATGATAACTAATTGCACCACTTTCTATTTCTTGTTTGGTGCTGTTCACTACCTGCTTTGATCTAACAGTATTTATCACTGTCGCCCTTATTATTTGCCTTGTCTCCCACGCTTTTGACTTCACTGGTGCTGTAATTTTAGCTTCCCCCATATAGTATTATTGTCAAATATTATAATGATCATAATATAATGCTATACAGGCTAAGTTTGAATTTTATGCTAATAGATCAAGTCTTTAGTTCACTTATTGTGAGAACAATATTTCCAAGTAGTTATCTTCAGCTAATATTATAGGTGTTATCTTGGTATTGACTAAAAAAAAAATTCAATACCATGTGAGGTGGTAACATAGATGATATTTACCTCATGTTTTGGGCATCGCTTATTACTGCATTTACCCAAATATAAATTGCATTGTTTAAATATCAAAATTTAGGATATGTCTGACAATAGAATTCAAAGATCCTAATAAGTAACAGCATCCCTCACAAAGGACCTCCACCCAGATTATTACCTTCCCATAAGCCCACACCACTAATACCTTGATTAGCAAAGACAACTTTAAAAATAATTCTTGTTTTGTCATTAGCACACTTGTTTCTCTATGCAGTATTTGTCTTTATTTGTAAGGTAATTTATTCAGGCTTTAAGTCTAAATATTCATTTTAAAGATGATGCAGGGACATGGGGTCTCCCTTGCTAATGTTTTGTAAATCAAGACAATAGTGTATAATGAAAGTAAAACATATTTTGTATTTTAACAAAAACAAATATTTATTAATGGTTTGAAATGCATTATTCTTTGTGGCAAATGCTTACATCTGAGAATATATGAATTGGATAGTAGCTCCTGTTTGTATCCAACCACATCCCCACACAGTGTGAAGTGTGAAGATTATGCAACCTTAGCTTGAAGCAGTCCAACACTCGCACACGGGTTATCTTGCCTGGTAACCTCTTCCATAAATCCAAATCCTGTTATCAAGCCAGTTTTGACCCAGTTCTTACCTAAATTTTAGGTTATTAAATTTGTTATCTGTTTTGTCATCTATTGTGAGTTGTAAATTTAGTACCTTTTCTATATCCCCATTTCATCTGTTTATATATTGCAGTGATGTTCTTTATTATTTTTTGTTTTTCTAGAAAATGGAAATTAAGCTTTTGCTTAATTTTCCAATGGGAAGGTTCCTAATTATCAGAATTAACTGTCATCCTTCTCTGTGCATGATATAAGTATTTTTATTAGATATATATTATTGAGACCACAACTGAACTGCATAATTTAAGTGAGGCCTAACAAGGGCAAGATAAAAGTGAAGAACATTAGATATCTCATTACTATCACTTCTTGATAGTGAATGACCAAAACTAGTCAGTGTTGTCCACCACTTGTATAAGTGCCACAAACACGAGACAAATCATTATGTTGACTACATGACTGCGATTGTTTCTCATTTTCTTCATATTATATGAAGATATTTATTTGCATGGAAAACTGGAGGGCACGTATATAAATTTTTGTTTAAGGATGCAGACAGTTATAGGATTTTACAGTTTCCAACTTAGTAAAAGGAAATGTAGTAGTAGAACTTAGTCGAAGTTCATAAGCCAGATTTCCCATAGTCACTGCTATAAGTGGGGAAAATATATTCAAACATGGGAGTGTCCCACTCTGATGTGCATGTGTAAAACCAGCACAGAGCGAGTTAGTATATCAGATAAAGATGCTAATGGCAGCTTGGAATGTTCATATATCCATGTAACCACTGTTTTTTTTTTTTTATCCAAGGTTTAAGTACTGTACAGCAATTGTAATGAGGCAATAGAAACATTTGTTTATTTTGCCAATACAGTATCGTGATCCCTCAGTGTCTAAACTGCCAGATTCAGTTAAGTGATATTTTCTTCCAAACTTGTAATAAAGCAAGGAAGGCTCACACTTAAGCATTGGCACAAAGCTTGCAGACGGTGGGAAGGTTCTTGTTGTTTTCCATGATGATTCATGGTATTCCTGGCTGGTGACCATCTCTGTGATTCCTATGTTTTTCTCTTCACCTATTCCCCTGCCTTTTTTTGTTGTGTAGCAGGCTTGCAATCGGCCATACATACAGGCAGGAAGTCTGTCTCTGAATGAATTTGCCTATGAAAGGTATTTATCAATCTTACGTATAATCGGTGAATCTGTGTACCCATCTCTTTGTATTGTATATATGCTTTTAGAGATTTACCTTGACAAATGGGCAAGTTTCACAACCAAACCAATATGGTATTAGTACCATGCAGGAAATGAGTGTATGTGGAGAAGGAAGGGATGGGGATGGTTGGTGAAAGTAAAGGAGGGGGTATGCATGGATAGGAAAAAGATAGGAGTATGCTTACTTTAACTTGTGTGCGACCTTCTGCTTGCTTGTATTGCATATTAGGTATCCTCTGTAAAAGGTGAGGTATCAGTGACTACAGAAATGTGAGAGTTAGCTTTTTATGCCCCACCACCTAGCTGTTTATACCTAGTGTACTAATTACCTCTCAACATTAACATTTTTATCATATTTTGTCTGTGTTATGAACGGAATTGGCTTCAACAACCTCTTCAGTGCATTCCACTTACCGGCCACCCGTACAGGAAACGAGAACATCCTCTATCCTTTATCCACTTCTGTTTATTCCCTTCAAAATCTTGTATTTAGTTGTCATATCCTATTTGTTTCTTCTCTCTAAGGTTGTGAGGGTGAGTTCTCTCAACCTGTCCTCATAGCTAAAGACCTCCTTAGTTTTGAAACTAATCTAGTTGCAAATATGTGAGCTATCTCAAATTTCTGTTTATGCTTCTCAAGGTGTGGGTTCCATGGGAATGCTGCATACTCAAGTAATGCCAGGGATAGGAGGAAAGGGGTGTGGAAGCATGAAAGAGAGAGTGAGTGAGTGAGTGTACGTGCGTGCATACATACGTACGTATGAGGAGGGAGGGAAGGAGGGGGTGTGCGAGAATGGGAGAAGAATGTGCAGGGATAGGAGGGGGGGGGGCAAGGATGGGAGAGGGTATGGAAATAGGATGGGGGGTGGTGCAGGGATTGGAGGGAGATTTGTAAGTGTTACAAAATATTGGCAGTAACTTTACTGTTACGGTATTTATTTATTCATTTAAATATATTAAGAAATTACAATACAATTTGCAATAATTTTGATGTATAAATGGTTCATTCTAATAAAGCCATAGATTACAACTTTAAAACTGAGGTTGGAGAGAAGGTTGTGACTCTTGGTGTTGCATCATGCTCACACAATGAAGGGGGGTTTGAGTATTTTGTATTAGAATTTGACCGTTTCCTCCTAAACATTTTCGTGCTGAAGATATTTAAACTTAAAAGTACCCAATTTATATTTGCTTGTGGTTACTGGCATGAATAGTTTAATAATTTAAAATTTACTAGCCAAAATAGAGCTTTTTCAATTTTCAGCATCAAGAAGCCAGGAAAGCAACCTTGATAATGTGAGAGAAGATAAACGAAAAAAGGATTACAAAGATGAGGAAGAAGTAATAAGTGGAGAAGATGAGGTTAAGATTCAAGATGTAAAACATATCCTTGGTAGGCAGAAAAATATTTTAAGGTGCCTGGAAGAGGAGCTGACAAAATCTGACCCAAATCCCTCTTTGATTGTGGCTTCTCTGGAGACAGTTATTAACTTCCTGCCTGGAGAATTGACCCCACAGCAGTATGCAGGTTTGGACCAACCTAGTCAACAGGCACAGGTGTTTTATAAATATATCTGTGCCATAAATGTTGCCATGGTAGTACAAAATTTTTTGAATAATGGAGTCCTTAAGAAAAATTATGAATGCAAGATATTGTTTTACAACTTTTTGGAAACTTGTTATCTAGAAGAAAGTGTTGGTGCATTACTGATC
>WNGS01063839.1:10020041-10065710 GCA_020271785.1 Procambarus virginalis
GAGTGCCTCTCCCGGGGCCACTCCAAGGTATATATACTTTATATATACTTTATACAGTATATAGAAAATTTCAAATTCTTGCATAACTTTAATTATACTGTCCAGTATCTATAAAATTTGTTTCAAATATGAAAATGTAAATTAACATTTTAACAAATTATCCATTTTTAAACATTGCAAATAACTTAAATCCACTTAAGAATCCTCTTTTTTTCAGGTGAAACTTCTTTAACCTCCTTTTCTGCTATCTGGGTCCCTTGATAATCCTTCCTGGAGAGCCTTTTCTGCTTCTAACCGCAGAGGAAAAATGGTCATTTGCTTAGCAAGCAAAGGAACTACAAAATTATACTTGTCAATTTTCTTATTCATTGCTTTTATATTGTCTTGAAGTTGCTCCTGGGATTTCTTCCAAAGCACCTGTAATACAATAAAATATATATTAATCAGACTGAACAGTTAGGTGGACAGCGCTTCGGATTCGTAGTCCTGAGGTTCCGGGTTCGATCCCAGGTGGAGGCGGAGACAAATGGGCAAATGTTTCTTTCACCCGATGGCCCTGTTACCTAGCAGTAAATAAGTACCCTGGGAGTTAGATCGCTGCTATGGCTGCTTCTGGGGTGTGTAACAAAAAGAAAGCCTGGTCGAGGACCGGGCTGTGGTGGATGCAAGCCTCCGAAATATATCTCAATATAACCTCAAGAACCATATGTAAAAACTAACACATGAAGATTACCTATATCTTATCTTAAGGTTACCTTGAGGTGGCTCCAACGATCCATGACCCCACAGCCCATTTTCTGACTAGGCCTCTTGGATAACCATCTGGTCAACCATGTTCTTAAAGACACCATTGCATACAGTCTGACAAATGATTTACAGCTAATTACATCAATTTCGATTGTAGACAATCAACGGAGGCATCCCTAATTCCTAGGCCGGTTGTATCTCACAGCAGAGAGGTAATTGCAGTCAGGTCACAGTCAAAACGTTCCAGATTCAAGTCCTATAGCAGGACAGAGGCATCTGGGTAACATTTCCTTTCACCTGATGCTTCTGTCCACTTAGTAGGAAATAGGGGAGTTAGGTAATTGTAATCTCTGTAGTGGAAGGTCTGTAGTTTACCTAGGTGGGTGGGGGATGAATCTTATAAGCCTAACAGGGTTCCTGTTTCTGACTATGGGAAACCATCAGGTGAATGGATAACCATTACATATCCTCTGTTATTATTACCCTATTTCCTACCTCTATGGAGTGAAAGTTAAGATTACAGCCGATACCTCACAAAATCATATGGTATCCACAGTAACCTACTGGAGATACTTAATGAAGTACAGTACAGTCAATAAACATCACCTCTTCTTGTGGCGTTAATGGTAGGGGTCCCAGCCTTTCTCGTTTCTTCCTCAACATCTTCCGCAGATACATCCTGTCTTCTCTTATTTCCTTTTCTAGCATGACCCACTCTGGAGCATAACCATTATTTATCAGTACCTAGAAAGAGCATAAAAGAATCATTTGGTTTTATGTCAAAGATCATCATGGGTTACTTTTCATATGCTCTCACTGCCTGTGCACATTACCTAAATTTAATTTTGTACACTATGTCACCAAACAAAACTTAGCTAATAAATCACATTGTGTTCACCCCTACTAACTTGTAATGAGTTGGTCAAATATACAGAACAAAACTCAATGTGTGTGCATTATCTCTCTGTCACCGATGTACAAATTCAGTACTGTACTGTAACTCTTCCAAATGAACTCTTCAGATTTTTTTTTAATTTATGTACATACAGTATATACAAGAGTTCTTACATTCTTGTACAGCCACTAGCACGCATAGCATTTTTGGCAGGTCCTTAATCCTAATGTTCCCGGAATACGACCCGCCAAATCGTTTAACAACCAGGTACCCATTCACTACTGGGTGAACAGAGGCTACAGTTAAGGTTTGACGCCCAGTAAATCCTCCCCGGCCAGGATACGAATCCAGGCCAAAGTGCTCATGAAATGCCAGGAAAGTGTGTTACCACTTTGCCACAGGAACTGCAATTGATTTTCATCAATTTCAGTTAGAAAACAGATTTGTATTACAACTTTGCATACTCTTACACCTCTTCAAAATGCTTTCTCAGAAAATACAACTCCGTCATTAATTTAGTCTCATCTACGATACTTTTTTGCACTTCACCTTTATTCATAATTAACTGCATTTGTATCTTCTGGCACCTTGTGTTTGACTCTTGACAGAATGCTCAAAATATCTATTTATTGTATCTATTAATTTATCACATACAGTACAACAGATTTTGTAAACATTTTGTTGCATACACACAATAATTTGTATCAATATAGTGAAAACTGAAAATTAATTACTATGAACAAAGTGATAAGTTAATTACAGTACAGTGGTACCTCAGCTTAGGAATTTAATCCATTCCCAGAGACGGCTCGTAACCCGAAAATTCGTAAACCGAAGCAAATTTCCCCATAAGAAATAACGGAAAATGAATTAATCTGTTCCAGACTCCCCCAAAAATTTATTTCAAGGTAAATTTTATACCTAATTCACCCAAATATTCTGTACTAATGTATGTACAAGTTATTACTTACTTTTACTGATGACTCCTGTTGGCGTATGGAAGACAGTGAGGGGGGGGGGAGGAAGAGTAGAGGTGTTACTGTTTGGAAGGGGAGTCCCCTTCCATTATAACATCAGGCAGTGAGGACTTCTCTGCGGTACACACACTGGCACGTTTTGGCTGCATACTACTATATGGAGGCTCACTTCCACAAGCCCTGCTTGTGGCTCACTGCTTGATTTTCTCACTAGAAATCGTTCCATTGAAGATTGTTTTTTTTTCTGTTCTTTGTAACACTTGTCTGTAGTGAGACATCACATTGTCATTAGTAAGACCAATGCAACAGCCTGCTAAAGCTTTATCTGGGGGATTCTTTTTGGCAAAACTTTGCAGTTCTTCCCATACTGCACACATTTTCTTAATTACTGTAATGAGGAAGGGGCATCCTCTACTGCCGCCTCCTCTTCCCCTGAAGATTTGTTGTACTGCCTAGCTAGTTCAATAACCCCTGTACCATTTTCATGTTTATGAATGATCTCTTGTTTTTCTTCTATGGTCATTCTCACATGTGTTTTCTTGGCTTGAACCTTACCACTGGCTTTCTTGGGACCCCATGGCGAGTTATATAATAACAAATTTTATGTTCAAATAACCAAAAATCCAAAAAAACTGTAAATCTTTGCAAAGAACTCAGGCGCAATAGTCACTAGGCTGGAGGTACTGGTAAACTGAGGCGCGATCGCTGTACCACCACGCACTAGGTCGGCCCTTACACGTATCAACAAACTTGTTTCCCGAGGCAAAGTTCGTAACCCGATTCAAATTTCCCGAAGAAATTGGACTCATAACCCGAAAAGTTCGTAAAGAGGGGCATTCATAAGCCGATGTGTCACTGTATTATTAAAATGCATTCTCTGATGAAAAGACTTTAAAAACAAAAATACCTTGCATTTTTCATATAAATCCTTATATTACCTTCCTTTTTGGGTAATGCAGGGGATTGTGCCTAGCCATTCTGCATGTTGTGTATGTTGGGACTTTGGGATTTTACTCTTGGGATGTGAAAGTGGTTGTTCTTATCAATGGCTGCCTTTCAACACTGTGTATTTATGGTGGGGTGTAGTTTGGCAAGATGCCTCACAACTGGAATGGCTGCCTGTAACATTTAACGATGTGTATTTATGGTTAGGGTTTAGTTTGCCAAGATACCTTGCAACTGGCATACCTGGCATGACTCATTGTCTGCGTATGGCATGCTTGCCTGTGCGTGACAGTCATGGTGGCTGTCCAGTTTTGCACAAATATTGCCACCACATACCATAAGCTGATTAATATTACACAAACATTGCCACTAAATAGAGTAAGCTGTCTAATGTTGCACGACAAGCAGATTAAACTTGCACAAATACAGTACTGATAATAAATACAGTAAGCTGCCATGTCTTGTCCAAATATAGCCACCACATACAATATGCTGATTAATCTTATGAAACTACTTGTATAAAGCACAAATGACTCCCATAATTTCAGCCTGACAGACCTGATTCAGCTTGTGTGTGACGGTGTCGACATATGGATTGCAGTTCTGTTGTGGAAGTGGCTTCCCAGCATTGGGAAGGTTATCAAATTCCCCTTTTGCCATTGCCTCCTGTATCATATCATCCACTATTCGGTCAATGCCATACCTGAAAAGTGTTAATAAACCAAATATGGCTCAATCACATACGGGTAAACATGAGAATTATTCCAGGACTGACATATCATATAAATAATTCATTGTGTCAGGGGTCAGGAAGCCCAAGTATAATCATACACGTTAGGCTTTTATCGAGGTCCCCTACCCAATGCCAAATTACTGACCCCGCCCAGGATGCAACTCCACAACAAGCTGACTAACTCCTGAGTACCTACTTACTGCTAGGTGAACAGAAGCATTAGGCGAAAGAAAATGTGTCCAACCATTTCTGTCCCGCCAGGAATTCGAACCCAGAATTCTCAATTGTGTTTTTAGAACGAACCCGACTGTACTACTGGGACTCATAAAGCAGTGGGTCCTCTACTGTTCATATCATATGAACAGGATGGTGAAATAAAAATAAGGGATGCAATGATCATGAGGTGATATAATGAGTACAAGGAGCATAAAGAGTTCAGAAAGAATAAGTGGCATAGTCTGGCTGGATTAAATTACATTACAGCAGCCATTTGTCTGCCCACTCCTGGAGTTTGTCAAGGGCTGCCCATAATTTTTAGCAGCCCTCCACAGTTTTTACATTCAACACTAGCTTTTGAATCATCGTCATATATATTTTTTATTATTATTATTTTCTACCACGAACATGGCCACACAGTACAATGCTAACCAGCATATACACATTTTTGTCTGTCCTCCATGAACAGGGTAAGGGATCTGTTAAACCTATAATTCAGCGATATACAAGTGTGTGTGTGTGTGTGTGTGTGTGTGTGTGTGTGTGTGTGTGTGTGTGTGTGTGTGTGTGTGTGTGTGTGTGTGGTGTGTGTGTGTGTGTGTGTGTGTAATTACCTAAGTGTAATTACCTAAGTGTAGTTACAGGATGAGAGCTACGCTCGTGGTGTCCCGTCTTCCCAGCACTCTTTGTCATATAACGCTTTGAAACTACTGACGGTCTTGGCCTCCACCACCTTCTCCCCCAACTTGTTCCAACCGTCTACCACTCTGTTTGCGAAAGTGAATTTTCTTATATTTCTTCAGCATCTGTGTTTAGCCAGTTTATATCTATGACCTCTTGTTCTTGAAGTTCCAGGTCTCAGGAAATCTTTCCTGTCGATTTTATCAATTCCTGTTACTATTTTGTATGTAGTGATCATATCACCTCTTTTTCTTCTGTCTTCTAGTTTTGGCATATTTAATGCTTCTAACCTTTCCTTGTAGCTCTTACCCTTCAGTTCTGGGAGCCACTTAGTAGCATGTCTTTGCACCTTTTCCAGTTTGTTGATGTGCTTCTTAAGATATGGGCACCAAACAACAGCTGCATATTCTAGCTTTGGCCTAACAAAAGTCATGAACAATTTCTTTAGTATATCTCCATCCATGTATTTAAAAGCAATTCTGAAGTTAGAAAGCATAGCATAGGCTCCTTGCACAATATTCTTTATGTGGTCTTCAGGTGATAGTTTTCTATCTAGAACCACCCCTAGATCCCTTTCTTTATCAGAATTCTTTAAAGATTTCTCACATAATTTATAGGTTGTGTGGGGTCTATGTTCACCAATTCCACATTCCATAACATGGCATTTATTCACATTAAATTCCATTTGCCAAGTGTTGCTCCAAACACTTATTTTGTCCAGGTCCTCTTGAAGGGCATGACAATCATCTAGGTTTCTTATCTTCCCTATTATCTTAGCATCATCAGCAAACATGTTCATATAATTCTGTAATCCCTCTGGTAGATCGTTTATGTAGACAATGAACATTACGGTGCAAGAACTGAACCCTGTGGTACTCCACTCGTGACATTCTCCAATCCGATACCTTGCCTCTGATTACTGCCCTCATTTTTCTGTCAGTTAGGAAATTTTTCATCCATGTTAGTAGCTTACCTGTCACCCCTCCAATATGTTCCAGTTTCCAGAACAACCTCTTATGGGGAACTCTGTCGAAAGCCTTTTTTAGGTCCAGATAGATGCAGTCAACCCAACCATCTCTTTCCTGTAAATCTCTGTTGCTCGATCATAAAAACTGAGTAGTTCGTTACACAGGATCTTCCAGATCGAAAACCATACTGTCGGTCTGATATTATATCATTTCTCTCCAGGTGTTCTACCCATTTAGTTTTAATTATTTTTTCCATATTTTGACTATTACACTTGTCAATGATACAGGTCTATAATTAAGGGGGTCTTCCCTGCTTCCACTTTTGTAGATTGGAACTATGTTAGCCTTTTTCCACACATCAGCTACAACTCCTGTAACAGGGATGCCTGAAAATCAGCTGAAGTGGAATGCTGAGCTCAGGTGCACACTCTCTCAGAACCCATGGTGAAACTCCATCTGGACCAACTGCCTTGTTCTTACTTAGCTCCTTGAGCATTTTTTCCACTTCGTCTCTAGTCACCTCTATGTGCTCTATGTTGTTCTCTGGAATTCTTATTGTGTCTGGTTCCCTAAAGATTTCATTTTGTACAAACACACTTTGGAACTTTTCGTTTAGTGTTTCACACATTTCCTTTTCATTTTCCGTGAATCTATTTCCCATATTCAACCTCTGAATATTATCCTTTACCTGCAATTTGTTGTTTATGAATTTATAGAATAGACCTGGTTCTGTTTTACATTTGTCTGCAATCCCTTTTTCAAAATTTCTTTCTGCCTCTCTCCTCACTGCTGTGTAGTTGTTTCTTGCATCTTTGTATCGTTTGTATGTTTGGGGGTTTGGCCTCTTCCTGTATTGATTCCATTTTTGTGTCTTTTGGTCTCTGGCCCTCTCGCAATTTCCTATTGAACCAATCCTGTTTCCTAGTTCTGCATCTCTGTTTTGGTATAAATTTGTTTGTGCCTTTATCATATATTTCACAAACTTGACATACATCTCATTCACTTCCTTGCCTAGCAACAAGTCTGTCCAATTATACTCACTAAAAAAATTTCTAAGGTTGCCATAATGTCCTCTCTTGAAGTCAGGTTTTTCAACTGCCTCATCCTCCTTATTTTCTTCCAGATTATAACGCATTGCATACTTTATTCCCAAAAAGACATGGTCACTTTTACCCAAGGGAGGAAGGTACTGAATGTCAAATATTTCTTCCTCCTTCTGGTAAATATCAAATCTAGCATGGAGGGAACGTCCCCTTCCCTCATCCTCGTAGCTTGTTTAACATGTTGATACAAGAATGTTTCCAGGATGAGGTCTACACATTTACAGGTCCAAAAATCTTCTGTTTTAGCTTCATATGCTTCCCAGTCTATGGATTTCAAGTTGTGTGTGTGTGTGTGTGTGTGTGTGTGTGTGGTGTGTGTGTGTCTGTATGTATACTTATGTATAATGTATGTATGTATGTATTATGTATGTATGTATATATGTATGTATATATGTATGTATGTATGTATGTATGTATGTATATATGTATGTATATATGTATGTATGTATGTATGTATGATGTATGTATATATATATATATATATATATATATATATATATATAATATATATATATATATATATATATATATATATATATATATATCTAATATATATATATATATATATATATTGTGTGTGTGTGTGAGAAAGCTGCATGAACGCGCAAGCCATATATCACTAAGAACTCTTTGACCCCGGCCAGGATTCGAACCCATGCGTCCAGGATCACTCCTAAACGTACACAGTACCGTGACCACCGCACCAATGATCGTCTATAAGGATTGGTCAGTCTTGGTGCTTATTAACTAAGCTCCCTGACTGATCAACCCCCGACGACACTCATCATGGATCCATTTGGGTACAGTTTTTCATCAAATTCTGGCGCATGCACGGGCCGCACTGAGTCTAACATGTGTGAGAAAGCTGCATGAACGCGCAAGCCATATATCACTAAGAACTCTTTGACCCGGCCAGGATTCGAACCTGCTTGGTTTTCCATCCTGTACACTAGCTTTATGAGGAACAGTACCAAATGCTTTTTTGAAACTAGGAAGATACAGTCTACAAAGCTTTTATTTTTACTGTCATATTTTGGTAACCTTATCACAGAACTACTGTAGATTATTAGTCCGGCATGACTTCTCTTCCTTTGAATCCATACTTCCTTTCCATTATCCTTCCTCTCCAGTGTGCTCCACCACTATCAACCTGATTACCTTCACCAACACTTTACCTGGAATATTGTCAGTTACAATGGTCTATAATTAATAAGGAGAGCAGGAGAGCCTCCTGCTCTCCCCTTAATGAATTAAGGAGGAGGAGAGGAAGAGAGAGAAGAAGAGGCAGGAAGGGAGGAGGAGGAAAAAGAGGAATAAGAAAAAGAGAAGTAGGTGGCAGCAGTGATGATGTTGACTGTCCACATTCTTTTATAATTATCCTACCACGTGATTCTACTGAAAAAAAATCATATTCTCATCAACGTACGCTGTAATTCGAGCAACAACGTATGGTAACATTACCGTGTGCGAATCTTCTTGGCAGCAGCTCTGTCTTTATCAACCAGTGAAGTTTCTGGATACTGCGATGTTATCTTCTGTATTTTGTAATCTGTAACATTTGTTGAAGCTCTGAGGGCCTGGTAGCGTGTATACTGTTTCTCTCGCTGAGATGGCGTACCGACACCAATTCCCTCATAACTCAGATACTGACGGTGCTGGGGAGCCGTGTGCTACAAAATGAAAAGAATATACTGCAATGTAGTAGTAAATACAATAATGAAAAAAAATGCATAATTAGAACTACAAAAATTCGGCTTTGACAAATCTACAGTATTGGTTAAATACCATAGAATATTGATCCACAGTACCACAAGATAATCTAATACAAGTGACATGTTGCTGTACATTAGTAAAATAGAGTGCTGTGTAAAGGATAAAAACAGGAAACATTTATCAATCAATCTTCCCCTACACATGGCTCCTGCTGGCAAGTGGTCTACGTTCTCAACGCTCAATCGGAGATCTTGGGTTTGATCATGGGGGCCGGACAGATATGGTTGGGCATGTTTCCTTTTACCCGATGCCTCTGGTCACATAACAGTAAATAGGGAGCAGGGAGGTAAGCAACTATTATGATTTGCATCCTAGGGAAATTCAGTAGTTCGACATAAGGGGGACCTCCAATACACTAGTGGCTTTGCAAGAATGTAAAGAAACCAAGATAATGTAATCTCACAAATCCTTTTGTACCTTCTTGTAAATAAATTATGTATTATTATTATTATTATTATTATTATTATTATTATTATTATTATTATTATTAACATTTAAAGCTGTGTTGCCAGTAATAGTTTTCCTCTACAAAAGTACAGTATAGTTGAATCTATACCATTTGCATGCTGTATGTCCATTTCTGACCATGTGGGGATACAATACAGTGTAGTCTATTTTTTAAAGATAGCCAATGTTCCAAACCCATTGCCTGCGCACTTCCCACAATCTTTTTTTTTTACATTTTGTGAAAGGTTAGCGAGTTTCATCTGAGGCAGCAATCCTTGTTCCTTGTTTATAAAACTGTACAGCTGCAAGCCTATTCAGCCCAGGAGTCCATGACTGAGCAGTGTGGTCAGTTTAGAGGTGGACAGTAGTTTGAGGTCAATTTAGTACAGGTCAGTAGAAATTTGTGGTCAGTTTAGTGCTGGACAGTATAGGATTGTAGTCAGTTTAGTGCTGGACAGTAGAGGCATGTGATCAATTTAGTGCTGGACATTATAGATTTCTAGTCAGTTTAGTGTTGGACAGTAGAGGCATGTGATCAGTTTAGTGCTGGACAGTATAGGTTTGTTGGATGTTTAGAGCTGGACAGAATAGGTTTGTGATCAGTTTAGTGCTAGACAGTAGAGGTTTCTTTGGCAGTATAGAGGTAGACAGTAGAGGTTTGTGGTCATTTGAGCACTAGACAGTAGAGGTTTGTTGGCAGTATAAAGGTGGACAGTAGAGGTTTGTTGGCACTTTAGTGCTGGACTGTAGAGGTTTGTTGGCAGTTTAGAGCTGGACAGTACAGGTTTGTGGTCAATTTGATGCTAGACAGTAGAGGTTTGTGGTCAGTTAACTACTGGACAATAGAGGTTTGTGGTCATGTTTCATTATTTTTGTTCTGGCATCATTGTGTCTAATTAACATCTCGTAGTATTTCTACTTTACCATGATCAGTGTTGTTGTCTTTTCTGAGTTTTCCTCCTTTACGTCAACCTTACACGAACGAGTTAAGGAAACCTCGGAGGTAGCAACAGTATATTCCTTGCCTTGCCCGAAACGCTGGTGTCCTTGCCCAAAATGCTGTGCGTAATAGTGGCTTTAGGCATTGTATGTACTAGCTCTATCTATAAATCCATCATTATGTTTGTTAAGTCATCTTGTATGTATGTACTTTATCTGAAATAAACATTTGATTTGATTTGATTTGATATACTGTATTCATAAATTCTTTACTAATATTGTGGACTAAAGAAAGATGTCAAGAATTCAGTACTATTGATAGATGCTTTCTGTCATAATACTCAAACCTTCCATATTATAAATATAGGAATCATTTCTTTAAAGATTCTGTACCGTGACAACCCCTAATAGAGAGGTTACTATTGAAAAGAATATATATATATATAAACACAGATAAATTTACAATAATAATTCATTCTGTCATGGGATTGGCAACCATTGTGTATATACTGTATAAACGTTAGGCTTATATCGAGGTAACTCCCCCCTCCCCACAAGGTCAGTTAGTGACTCCCCCCCAATATGCAACCCCACAACAACCTGAATAACTCTTGGCTACCTATTTACAGGGGCATTGGGAAGCTGAATAACTCTTGGCTACCTGTTTACAGGGGCATCGGGAGATTGAAAACGCACCCAACCATTTCTGTCCCGCCTGGGATTCAAACCCTAAATTTATGACTGTGAGTTGAGAATGAACCCAACTGTACTAGCAGGACCTTGTATGCTGTATATTAGTACAGTACATTAGTATAGTTACTCAGGAGAGGATAGCACAACATAATAACACCAAAAATTTTTTTGAAAGTATTCATGATGTTGCTAGAGATGACATCTGATATTAAGAACTACACACACATTAGATTGCATGCATACTCAGATTACCAAGAACTTAACCTTAATATCAAATATCTTATCATGGTCCTCTTCCTCATCTTCAGTTTCTGGAGTTTTTCTCTTCTGCTCATAATAAAGACCAAATTCACCTTCACAATTATTATGATTCCTGCGATCATCACTAAATTTCTCTTGAAGCTTGCGATAGGCTTGATCTATCTGAGGATGCACAGAAAGTTTACCGCATTACCAAATGTGAAAAATATTTATGAACTAAATCTTATTTCATTTCTAACACAGTAGGTTAGAGATTCAAGGCTCACATGATATGCATGGGGGTTAGTTCAACATAACCAAACTTCTACATCATCAAAAACTTCATAATCTCCAAACGTTTTACAGCTTACAGAAGGATTTACTGCATAATAATGGTGACTTTAACAAGGGATGAATACAGTGCTTTGCCTTTCCTGCTAACATGCAAAAACTACCACTGATGCATATCAAGACATCACCTAAAGTTACAACTTTATGCAGCTCCAAAATAAAATTTCTTTAAGAGTTTCTTAAAAAAAAAATAAGGTGTCAAATGAAATAAAATACCCCCCTTTCTGAGTGGTCACTCAGCTGTTTCCCTATAGTCATGTGTCCAGGCTCTAGTCAACTTTAAACCCCACTGTTAAGATTAACTCGGCAAATAGTCTTGCCATATAGTTTAGGGGGCAGAAAGACAGTGGTGTACTATAATCCAACACTAAAAGACTGCACAATTATCAATGTAAAAATACAGTGCGTAACTAGCAACTACACTGATTGCTCCGTCGTCACATACATCTTGGCAACACAAATGCATCATCCTCAGGAACCATATGAAGGTTGCTAATGAACTCCAACGAGGTGTACTAAAAAATAATTACCTGTATGTTAAACCAAAAATACTATTTATCTATATGCTACCTCTTATTATCAACACACTGATCATTATATGAAATAATTACAAAAATCGTTCACAAGAACTTCAAACCAGTTCACCCACACATCATGAAAGAGAACAATAAATTAGGTCCAGATTTTACACACTTCATACATCACCACTGTCTACACCCAATCCTTACCTGCTGAAACTTAACAGCATTAGCCTGAACATGTCCACTATCCGGGTGATATTTCTTAGCCAATTTGATAAAAGCATCTCGCACGGTGCCTTGGTCACAGTTGTTTTCAAGGCCCAGCTCTTTAAAGTATACCTAAAAAAAAAAAATTGACAAAAGTTCAAACTTAAGATGTACAGTACAGTAATACCAAAATTCGGATCCTATACCTCTGATATTGGCCAATTTAAGTTCTGTTTAAATAAAACTGTTAAAAATGTCAGCAATAATAAATGGATTATAATTTGTGTGGAAATGTAAATATGACAGGAAGAGAACAAAAATAAAGCAAAGGCTTCTTATCCAATATTTTGAGCTCTGAATTAGGGATGTTTAATTATAACCCAATGTGAATAAAATAAGAACCTGACACCTAATTAAGAATTCTAATTAAAGCAGCTTACCAAATAATCTCGTTCTCTGGAGTGAATGCCATGTGTATATATCCAATAATTCCCGCACCTAATAACAAGCCCTCGTGCAAGGAGTGCTCGTCCAGAAAGAGTCAGCATTCTAACCTGACAAAAAAACAAAACCAAAAATTCTAAAAGGCTGCCTATGTTGAGAAATATCCTTCCTGCATCTAAATACTTTGTTCATGTTCAAAAACAATTTGAACAAACAAAGCAGGTGCCTATCTATGAAAAAAGAATATGAAGTTAAAGAGAAAAAAATTCCCAAAATTAGAGGAGAGGATGATAGACAAAGAATAAAATCTGAAACTCCAGATGGAGATGAAAAAAGCAAACATTATATAATTTAGAGCTGTTGAAAAGGGATGCCTTATTGCAGTACTAAGACCAAATGGGCAAAAAGTGCAACATTTCTAAGTAACCCCAGAGGAGCTGGAAGTAATTAAGAATGTGCCATGTCTAGAAGAATTTAGGATCAGTGCAGGAGTCAGACATCTGTTTAGCATTAAAGTTGAACTAGGAAGGAACTTATGTTAGAATGAATTGAATTGTTTGGGTTGGGTTGGGTTAAGGTTAGTTATTGTTGTTGATGATTAAGGGGCCATAATGGCCCCTTAATCAACAACTCTTTTTTTTTTTTTAACTGCAAAGGAAAACCGCTGTGCCTTGTTACAGATAAGCACTGTTAGGCAGACATTTAGTGACCACACCTCTAGTCTCCCAAGAAGGCAAGCAATGGATCCCCATCACACACACATAGAGTCAGCAGAAAGACTCAACAGCCAGCAATCCCTAATGATAAGGTAAAAGGTAGAATTATGATGGACCCTATAAAATAAAAAAAGCTAATCGAGTAAAAAATACAAAAACGTCTTCCAATGACCTCCAGTAGACCATGACTCTAATACCCACTACCAACATCGAGCACCTCTTGGCCAAACCGGTGCCAGACACTTTTTCTCCACTCGAAGATCAAAGTGGGAAACAGAAATGTACGAACTTTTCTGTGACCACAGGTGGTAAGTGCCAGAAGTTGTATCAACAGAGGCCAAATGCTTGCTAATCCAGCCACCAAGACCCCTGTTTTTAAAAGATAAATGGTTTGTACACTTTTAACAACTGATGTTTGAACATTTCTTAAATATTGCCACTCTGATGACCTCTGTTCAAACTGCATCTCTGTAAATGCTTCTTCAAATATAAATAATCGCCAATAGACCCTAAACACCTGACCTAACCTACACCTAACTGTACATAGAACTTCAATGTATAATATTTATTGATGACCAGACCACACTCCAGAAGATGAAGAGACGACGACGTTTCGGTCCGTTCTGGACCATTATCAAGTCAATTATATCACAATCGACTTGATAATGGTCCAGGATGGACCGAAACGTTGTCGTTTTTCCCATCTTCTGGTGTGATTTGGTCATCACAACGTTGTGACTCTTCGTCTGTATATTTATTTATATATAAGAACCTATTTTTAATATACTACTTGCAAACTTATGAATGCGTCTCGGGGGACGGCTGCCGCTTTAACGAGCCTAACTTGTGGACGGGTTGGGAACAGAAACAGTTGAGCATGTCTCCTATCACCTAATGCTTCTGTTCGCCTATCAGTACATATCTGTTCGAGCCTAGCTTGTTGTAGGGTTACATCCTGAGGGAGGTCAGTAGTTCAACTTTGGGGGGACCTCAATATAAGCCTAACGTATATATATACACAGGTTGCCTGTCCCCGATAAAATAAATAATTTATATAATAAAACGTCGGAGTGCTCCAGAAAAATTTGTTTACATTATCAGCTGTTGTGCATAAGTACCGAGAACCCGCCAAGATGAAGCTAAATATTCCAATTCCTTTAATGAGCTACTCGACGACTTTTGTATCTTTGGTAGATTTTAACGATGTTCTTTTGTTAATTTCATAATTAGCTCTCGGTATTTATATTTTGTCCGAATCAATTACTCCCTTTGAGGATAATCGTATGTCTGCTTATTCATCTTAGACATAACTATACTATGCACTTACAGACAATCGATTGATATTTAGTGAGATAATATAAAATGCTGTGAACCGGTCTTGTCTTCTGACCAGGTTATAAACCAGATAGACCTAATTGTATTTTAAGTCTCGCCCAAGGATTCGGACCAGGGCGAAATTTTGCAAGATGGCCGATACAGAGCTCGACGTAGATAATTTAATTTCTCGCTTATTAGAAGGTAAGCGTGATTAGTTTCACGACTCAAACACCTCACGTTGTTTATAAACACTTACCCTGTGTCGAAATGGGAAATATGAGCCATGCAGCCTCACGAGACCGTACAGAATGACCAGATTAGAATCTCGGGTTCGGGATGTTTTGACATGGGCTGGTCCAACCTGACCCATTCCTGCCAAACATACACGAGAAAACGGTTTAAAAACCCCCAAAGCTGGTGCTCAAGTTCCTGAGGAGATATCAATAGGATGCAAAAGAATAGCTGCGAATGACTCGCAAGTGGTGTAATGTCTGCAGGACTCCCAGAGTTGCGACAGACAGGCCACAACTCGAGTCATTCCTGAAGTGAAATCTCCTTTTTCTTAACTGCAGTACAGATCACTCGAGGGCTCTCGGTGTCACCCTTAGGAAGTAATATTTGGTAAACGTTTACCTGAGGCTATTATGCCTATTAATATACAATGTATAGTTTTCACTAGGTACGTAGCCTGGTGTACACTACAGTACTGCATTTTCTTTTATAATACACTACTGTATTATTAACTTTAAGTTAACAATACAGTGTTTTAATTTGTTCTAATTCTTTCATATATTGAAAATACATATGGCATACAGGTGCATGAAGTATAATACTTGGTTGTGGCAATACGTCAGACACGCCCTTACTCTCAAGATGTTCAGGTTGGGTTATTATTGAATTGTGGCCAAGCAGAATGAGAGAGAGGAGTCGAGAACTGAAGTGAGGTGTTCTACTAGGTTTATACGAGGGAAAGACATCCGGGCATGATAATATGGGAAGAGTTAGTTTAGTTAATTTATTATGCACCTCATACCCATCTTGTGGAGGGTAGTGGAAAGGGTTACAGAGGCACATAATGGGCTCAGGGACTGAACCCCACAATTCTTTCAGCTAAGTAAGTTACAATCTTGATGAGCTAGTTACAAAATTCAGTATAAGTCATCACATCGACTTATACCATGTGTGACCATGTGTGACATCATCATCATTGGGTTCGAGACCGACCACAAGTACAGTTTCTAAATTAAGCAACTGACATATGGGGAAAGCTAGTGTCACAATTGATATGTTTGTCCTGCACACCGCCCCCCATCCAGTGGACAGCGGTGGATTGGTTACAATCACTTAGTTACTACCTAAGGTTAGCAAACTGGGGATATTTGGCAAGATTTCTGGTAGCAGATCATTTTGAATGAAATGTTTACACATCTCTGGTACATGTGTTATAGAATTGTCTCTGAATTCACGTATCTTTTCACATTCCATCACATAGTGACGGAGGTGTGTGCAAATAATTTTGTTGACAGTTTACATTTGGTCAGGTCTACATCAGCAGATAATGAGAATTCCCGGAGATACTTGTAACCGAGTCTAAGCCGAGCAGTAGTAACATCTAAAGGTCTGCTGATTTTGAATGGGAATAGGAATGAAAGGGAATATATGGGAAGATATGATGAAAGTGCAGACGATGAGTCACAATAACGTGGCTTATTCATCATAAAAATATGATGAATAAACCACACACCAGAAGATGAGATGACGACGTTTCGGTCCGTCCTGAACCATTATCAAGTCGATTGTGGATGAAGTGAAAATGAGAGAAATAAGGAAGGAGTATGCTAGGTAATGTATAAGGTGCAGTCCGGGCCATTGACTATGGTCTCGTATAACCGTTCAAGGTGCCCATGTGTGATGTTCAAAGGATAAAATGGATAGTTTTTGGTGTGGGTGGGTTGTCTAGGCAATGAGATCAGTATGATGCCAATTAGTTATAGAATAATTGTAATGGGTGAACCAATTGTACAGTAGGAAATAGACCCCGAGAATTATATAAATTATGGCCAATTAATCAGTTATAATGTATGTAGATAGCAAGATTTCTACAATGACTGCTTTTTTATGTGCAGTTTCTGCTTTGATGGTTTTGTTTTGTGGAATGTCAGGCCCATCTTAGGGTGGAGCGGCGCTCTCTTGCCCAGACCGCCAAAGTGTTAACAACTGCAAATGAGTAATTACAATGGATATATTTCAGGCAAAATGTGTGCTAATGTGCAATTTTAAGATTTAGGCTTGTATATAGAGTTTTATATATACTGTATTGTACAGTATATATGTCTTGTGCAAAATGCTGTGCATATTAGTGGTTTTAGGCATAGTATATGCTAGCTTTATCTAGACATCCAACATTTTGCTTGTAACTCAATATGTATGTGTGTGTTTTTACCTAAATAAATTATGTACAGTGTAATTTTTTTTATGGTATCCGTATATTTATACAGTGAAACCTTGGTTTTCAAATTTAATCTGTTACCAGAGATAGTTCGCAAACCAAAAATTTGTAAAGTGAAATGAATTTTCCCATAAGAAATAATGTAAATTGAATTAATCCGTTCCACACACTCAAAAAAATAACTTAAAAATATATTTTATACAGAATGCTACTCATATTTTTTGTACACAAAACAATCAGGTATAAATATAAACCATAAATAAAATAAGTGAACATTTAATTGCACTTTACATTTACTGAGGACTCTTGTTGGCATGCGGGAGACGGTGAGGAGGGAGGGAGGAGCGGTGTTGGTGTATGGGGAGGGGGTGGTGGTGAGAGAGTCCCCTGCTCGCCTTAAATGCTTTCATATCTGCATCACTGGTTCCAGATTTTCTTTTCACACATTTCAACGTCTGTTATGTGGCAGCCAGTCAGAACCAGTCACTTAGTCACATGTCAATCAAGCATTCACACTCAAGACCAGTCACAGGCAGTTATAACCAAAGGCACTCAAGGATTCACAGTTGTAATAGCAACCAGTTAGGCATTTACGGTCAGTCACGCATTCAGTCAATCAGGCATTCACAGTCAATCAGGCATTCACAGTCAATCAGGCATTCACAGTCAATATGGCATTCACAGTCAATCAGGCATTCACAGTTGCAACTACTCAGTCAGTAAACAAAAAGAGTTTAATGACAAGCACTCAGGCAGTCTGCCTCAGGATCCATCAGCTGGTAAGCATGGAAGTTCACCATATTAATACCGTCCAGATATGGCTGGGAGGGGTACAGCTGGGGGGGCCCAGTGTGGGGGATGAGGGGATGGAGGTAGTGGGGAGGGTCTGGTGTGCAGGATAGGGGGATCCTGCGGAGGGACGGAGGTGACCAGTTCCTGTGTTAGTCCTAGTCAGAAGCTTGGCCACTCACGCCACTGCCTCTGCTACCCACCCACTCTGCCACCCGTCCTGCTACTCAACTGCCTACCCACTCTCACCTGCCCATCCACTTGCCCTCTACGTGTTCCTCCCTTACATGATTCTAGGCTGGTGTTTCTGAAAGATTTTCTTTTTCTCCCCCCCCCCCCCCCCCCCCACCCCCAGCCTCACCACATTTCTACCTAAAATAATGCCCTCTCCAGGCAAGTAAAATAACTTCTTCGGGCCTGGAGAAGAGCCTGACAGCTGAGTGGACAGCGCTTCGGATTTGTAGTCCTGAGGTGCCGGGTTCGATCCCCGGTGGAGGCGGAAACAAATAGGCAGAGTTTCTTTTACCCTGATGCCCCTGTTACCTAGCAGTAAATAGGTACCTGGGAGTTAGACAGCTGCTACAGGCTGCTTCCTGGGGGTGTGTAACAAAATGGAGGCCTGGTCGAGGACCGGGCCGCAGGGACGCTAAGCCCAGAAATCACCTCAAGATAACCTCAAGCCTAAACCTACAGCTAAACCACAAGAGGCAGAGACTTTTTACTTGGATTTTTCCATTTCCTGGAGACTAATTAACAATGTTTTTTGTCAAAAGAAAAAATAATTTTTTCAGAAAATTTGTTCTTGCATATCATGCGGATGTCAGCATTTAACAGTTATGCCATCTAAGAGTTAATATGTAAACATTTGTGACTCAATCTCTTCTCCTATGTGTGTGTAAATACCCCTCTTTCTTTATTTGCTCTTATCCACAGTGCGAGGATGTCGACCAGGAAAGAGTGTACAGATGACAGAAGCAGAAGTTCGGGGCTTATGTCTCAAGTCTCGGGAAATCTTTTGCAACAGCCTATCCTCCTTGAACTAGAGGCTCCCCTAAAAATCTGTGGTAAGTTTGGCATCACTGAACATCTGCCGAGGTAAAAAAAGAGTTCATTTAAAATGCATGTACAGTAGTAACTTTGGAAGAAAATGTTTATCATTAACAAATGTGAGACAATAATTAGAAGAGATCAAGGAAATAGATGCTTCATCTGTTCATGGAAATTATCTAAAATAGATGTACAGTATAGACAAGTTAGGCCAACTGGTTTATATGTTTGTGTGAAAGATTTTTGTTTTGTTACCAGAGTTATGTCGTTCCTCCGTCAGATCTTTGTTGCAAGTGCTATGGAATGCCAGTCCGAGTGTCCACCGGGGGGGGGGGTGGATCTTGGGGTGTCACCCTGGTTATTAATGCATCTTAATCTTTTCTTTATTATTGAAGTTACAGTATCACTCATGTTCTGACATCTCGATAATGAATATAATTTTGGATTCAATTTACTTGTTGGATAATAAGAATTATTACAGCATGTTCGTGTGTACTGTAATTTTTAAAAGTACAGAAGTTTAAATTGAATATGCAACCTGTCTTTCCTACAGGGAAACGTATTGTTTTGAAAGCAAAACCATATGGAAATATTGAGGTATACCACATGTAAAATTTCAAATAATAGTGTATATATAATTTACATAGAACATTGCTCTGATAAAGTGATAACAATTAATCATATCTTTAATCATTTGATATATTTAAAGTGTGTAATTTGTAGCTGTAGTTATCACACATCCAACAACACGAATGTGCTTTCTTCTGGTGTGGCCGTTGATTATACAGTACTAGCTTAATCTAGTGTTAATGCCAGCTAGTCACATAGGCCCCACCAAGGCTTAACGAGGGCCTGTATTTATATATAACTGGAAATTTGCCACAGGTCATTTATTATTGCATACACTTCTTCATTATTCATACACTTTGGGAATCTAATAACATAATTTTGATGTAATTAATGGGCTCTAGTATAATAAACAGTTACCTATTGTATTCACACTTAACTGCTTCCTTCATAGAGATGAATACTGTAGAAGGCAGTTTATCTAATGTGAAATTTAGTACTAAAACTTGAACATTCAATTAAAGTTAGCAACTTTGCATACTCTGTACAGTAACCTGCTGCAATATGCTGGATATCTTATACTTCTGTGCTTGCACTGTGCCCACATAGTATACTTCTGTGCTTGCACTGTGCCCACATAGTATACTTCTGTGCTTGCACTGTGCCCACATAGTATACTTTTGTGCTTGCACTGTGCCCACATAGTATACTTCTGTGCTTGCACTGTGCCCACATAGTATACTTCTGTGCTTGCACTGTGCCCACATAGTATACTTCTGTGCTTGCACTGTGCCCACATAGTATACTTCTGTGCTTGCACTGTGCCCACATAGTATACTTCTGTGCTTGCACTGTGCCCACATAGTATACTTCTGTGCTTGCACTGTGCCCACATAGTATACTTCTGTGCTTGCACTGTGCCCACATAGTATACTTCTGTGCTTGCACTGTGCCCACATAGTATACTTCTGTGCTTGCACTGTGCCCACATAGTATACTTCTGTGCTTGCACTGTGCCCACATAGTATACTTCTGTGCTTGCACTGTGCCCACATAGTATACTTCTGTGCTTGCACTGTGCCCACATAGTATACTTCTGTGCTTGCACTGTGCCCACATAGTATACTTCTGTGCTTGCACTGTGCCCACATAGTATACTTCTGTGCTTGCACTGTGCCCACATAGTATACTTCTGTGCTTGCACTGTGCCCACATAGTATACTTCTGTGCTTGCACTGTGCCCACATAGTATACTTCTGTGCTTGCACTGTGCCCACATAGTACAAAAGAGTTGCGTCATCTTTTTACAAAGAGAAGAGTTAGGGAAGTAAAGTTTGTAAGATTGGAGATCATATGATATTAAAACATACCATAGACTACTAGATCTATGATACGACATTAAAACGTACCATAAACTACTAGGTCTATGATACAACGTTAAAACGTACCATACACTACTAGGTGTATGATACGACATTAAAACGTACCATACACTACTAGGTGTATGATACGACATTAAAACGTACCATACACTACTAGGTGTATGATACGACATTAAAACGTACCATACACTACTAGGTCTATGATACGACATTAAAACGTACCATAGACTACTAGGTCTATGATAAGTTTTAATGTTGTATGATCTCCAGCAGTGGAGCTGCTGCTGTTGACATTGTGTCAACGTATCATTAACCCCCTATTTCACAAGTTGTCTTTGTCATATTTTCACCTTCAGCCTGCTCATACACATCCTGTAACCCGTCCTCTTACAAATTATGCCGCTTTTTGCCCGTATGCACACTCAGACTAAAAAAGGACACACTGTAATTCAAAATGAAATCGGCTCTCGAAAGTGACAGTGTCCCGTTTTTTGTTTTGGGTCCTCTGGCTTAGGGTGTTACGTTAGGAGAGGAAACTTTCAATTAACGCTTTTCATGACTTTTTGAAACCTTAGGAGACCTTCCTGCCCTCCTAACCTACCAGAGGACCCTTAACTTGCTAACGAGATATTATAAACTTGCCCTTAACTTGCTTAACGAGATATTATAAAAAAAAAAATCCAAAATTTATTTCCAATTTTTCATTTTCAAATTATATACAGTACTGTACTGTATTCACTTGATTTAATGGCCTATAGGGGACTGTACCCAGGTTGTTAAATGTGGGGCTCCGCTAAATCTAGAGTTGTTAAAATATCGGTAATATTTCAAGTAACATTCAGGCCCCTAAGGTATGTTTTATATGCTGAAAATTATATAAATTCCAATCTGTAAATGTGTTCCAAGTTAGTGATGTGCCGATGATTAAGCCAGCTGTCAGCTGCTGCATGGCAGATGCGTGAACACGGTCTGATCAAGTCCAAATGAGTGGAAAAATTGGTTAATTCTTTTGTATTGCAAAATATTTAACATACATTTGCAGAGACCAATATTGTTGAAAAACACATTTAATATGTTGTAATACTGTAATAAAATTGATAAACTGACTGACATTTTATGAAGCTGTGAAAAAGAGTCATCTTCTGCGGCGTTTATTTTGTATTGTTCAGTGTAATGTACAGTAGTACAATACTGTTCATGACCATATACTCTACGAGGATTTTATCATTCACTTCATAAAACTGTACAGTATGTACACTTATTCTCAGGCTTTCACTTCACATAACAGCTAGGCCTACTACTAATTCGCACGTGAGTAATGTACTGCACTTTAATAAAAAAAAAATGTTGACTAACGGCTGTAATGCACTTGTACAATTTTAACTTATTTCTGTATTTACATTGTGTATAGTATATCTTTTTGTCAAGGCTTAATTATTCATTAACATTTACAATACTGTACTCTATCACACTTTTTACATCAATTTATATGCATTTCAATAATATTTTATATCATTGTTAGGAAATGCTGCATGGTTTGTTGATGGAAATTCAGCATCAATGGGTGCAGCATGGCTTGTAAGGCATTCGTTGCCGGCAGATGCTGCATGACTTGTTGATGGGAATTCAGCATCGGCGGGTGCAGCATGGCTTGTAGGGCATTCGTTGCCAGCGGATGCTGCACAGTTTGTTGATGAAAATTCAGCATCGGTGGGTGCAGCATGGCTTGTAGAGCATTCATTGCTGGTGGATGCTGCACAACTTGTTGAATTCCCAGCAGGTGCAGCATGACTTGTAGATGAAGATTAGATGCTTGTAGAAGTATGATCGAGGCCGGTGGCTGCTTACCATGTGAGGGTGCGCCGATGCCAAAACAAACCCAATACTGACCCACGGTTTTATCAACCACCAGACCGGTATATGAGGCTCCAGATACTGGTTTCCAAAACCAGTCACTAGAACCAGCAGAATGCTAAATAAGAGGCCGTTAAATTGAGTGGATACTCTACGGCCAAAAGGCCGTAGTGCAACGAGCGAAAAGTGACGTAATGTGTAAGAGGACGGATTGCATCCTGAGCCATCTTGGTCCTTGGACAAAGTTTAAGCTTTTTCTCCTTGGTTTTCTGTTGCCCCCTCAGTCCATGATTATTTCTACAAAGCTGTGTGTTTGTTGGCCCTGGCTTATTATGGTTATCAAGTTGGGGAGCTTCACTCTCTTTCAAAAGCAGGGTTTTGGTCTTTTGGTCCTCGGTGTTTTCTTCATTTTCAACCCTCTATAGATTGTTTCATCTGCATACACTCCCCAACTCAATCCACCAACCTCGATACGAGGTTGGTGGGGTATCGAAATTGGTAGAGTATCGAGGTTAGTGGATTGAGTTGGAGAGTGTATGCAGATGGAATGCAGATGGAGTACTGCTTCACATCCTTGCGGTTTACAAGTCTTGGGGCCTTGCTGTATCATTTTCTATTTTTTGTTCACCTTGCCATTTGTATATTTGCTTCACCCACATCTCTGATGGTCTTCTCTTGGTTAGAGTGATGTACAATCCCCAGCTCTTGTATCTCTCTAGAGGGGGCCAGATTTTGGGCTCTTGATTCCTAATAGAGGACATATTAGAAGAGGCCTATGATATGACATGCAAGATACCTGGCATGTATAAAATTGAGTGGAGCTTGCCAGATAGCAAGCACCAAGCAGCCATCAGAAAAAGATGTTTCATTACATTCAGTGCTGTTTTTTTTATGTATAATGCAATATCTAATACTGTATTTGTATATTTTGGTATTAAACACCTGTTTAAATGAATTGCTTAAAGTTTCAGCTAGCTTGTTTTCTCATGATCAAAGGAAACAATTTTTCATTGAGCTGGAGATATTAGACTGAAATGTGATTACCCTCAAACCGCACATATCATATATAAATGATATCAGTGACAAAACCGAAACCGCGCACATCATTTATATATGATTTCGTGTCTAGCGCTATAATTTAAAACCCCACCTGGGATAGGGGCAGCTATAGTACAGCCACGACTGATAGTTGCCAGATGCCACCTAGAAAAAAAATCCAGCCCAACATTCTTGGGTGTGAGAGCGTCAGTATTGAGCCAGCCACCAAGGCTGGCGCACGCAGCACGAGCTCACAGCTTGTGACCACAGCATCGCCTACAAATGCCAAATATAAGTGATACTGCTATTATTTAGCAGTGATAGTATTACTGAAGCCCCCTGAATTTGATAAAACTGACCAGGATTCTGATAACAGCTTGATTGTGGAGATATTTAGCGCTGTGCTCGATGGAGGGAGGAGTACGGCTGTGGAGGGAGGGTTGTGGGCGTCGTCTTCTGACTGTGTGTGGCCACCATTTATTGACTGCACTCACCATACCAGCTTAGTGGTTCGCTATGGTGAACACAAATGTAGATACTTACATATAACGTGTGTATAGTGTGAGATAACAGCGAGAGGAGTAGGTTGGGAGCCGCCATTTTGGTGAGAGAGGAGCATCGTCTGCACGACTTGGCATGTTGTTTACTGGTTGCCACTATGGTCTTTGGGCACCATACCAGCTTATTTGTACAGGTATGGTGAATAAAACAGGTAGATACTTATATATAATGTGTGTATACAGCGTAATAACACCACAACCAATATTGTTGGAGGAGAAATATTAGTGCGTCTGGCCTTGAGGGTGGCCGCCGATCAGCTGCCTGTGGAGTAGCTACGTCTTTGTGCCTTTACTCACCATACAAGCTTAGATGTACAGTTATGGTGAACAAAACATGTAAATACGTATATATAACGTCTGTATAGTGAATAAATGCAAAAACAGTATTGTGGGAGATAAATGAGGTGAGTGAGGTGGTGTTGAGGGAGGGAGTGGCAGTGAGTGGCTCGCTGGTGTTTGGCGGTCACTCCTCGTTGCTTTTTGACTCACAAGACCAACTTAGTAGTTCGTTATGGTGAACAAAACATGCAGATACTTATATATAACCTGTGTATATAGTGTAACAACAGCAAAACTATTTGTTTATTGTTTTATGAACATAATAATTGAATCACTTATATGCACACCATAATTTTGAGTACAACGATGGTTCACACATTTTATAATATAAATATACCACAATTCACTGTATGGAATAATATTACTGCAAAAAACTAAGAAAAAATCAATCAGAGACATTGAAATAATTAGGAAATAATATATTTGTGGCAACTGCCGTCTGACAGCTCGGGCGGAGTAGACCTCGTCTGGCGAAGGCTCTGCCAACGCCCTTTTTTGCCACACTTCCCTACCCTACTGCAGCTAAAATATGCCACCTACGATTTTTTTTTTATTTTTTCCGTGATCAGGGAACAAAAATAAACACTTCTATAAGACGAAAGAATTTTTTGGATTTTTTTTTTTTTTTTTGCGCCTGTGGGTGTGAATTCCATTTGGGCCCCTAGCGGTTTGAGGGTTAATGCAACCCCTCCTCCTGTTTAGGTAGTTTATGTTGTGATGATCGTTAATAGTCAGAATTTGTTTGTACTTGGCTTTTAGATACGTAGTAGTAGTATACTGACTAGTAAGGAATTCTTTTAAAATAAATGAAACCAAAACACAAACTTAAATATTCCTAGGCCTAGTATAGCACACAGATGTACTGTATTAGGCCTCATATATTGTGTATTAGGTCTAGAGAGGCTAGGATAGGTTAGTTTAGTTTGTCAAAGCTACACAAGCAAAAAATAGTTTTCCGGTTTGCCCAACTCAATAGTTCAGATTTCTACGTTCTAATTTTGTTGGTCGTCGGTATATATATATGCAGTAGTATGGTCCTCATCATCACTAAGTACTGTGCTACCTAAACAGGAGGATGGGCTGAATTATTGAGGTGTTTTCGACAAATATTAATGTAAAATTTCCATTTTCCTAGATTCTGCATGGAATCATACATTTGCAGAGTCATACATTTCAATCACTGAAATAACTTTTGTAGATTGAAACTAATTTTTTTTTTAAATATAGTACCTGTACTATAATGTTCATTATGTTAGTTTTTATTTGAACGTACATAACTCTCACAAGCAAAGTGGCGAGAAACAAATTCATAACCAGTTTCCAGCAAACTTCAGTACAGTATAAAAATATATTGTATACACCTGGCTTCACAGGTGATATCCACGGACAGTACACAGACCTGCTGCGGCTGTTTGAATATGGTAGCTTCCCTCCAGAGTCAACTACCTGTTCCTCGGAGATTACGTGGATCGCGGCAAGCAGTCACTTGAAACTATCTGCCTTCTACTGGCTTACAAGATCAAGTATCCAGAGAACTTCTTCCTGTTAAGAGGCAACCATGAGTGTGCATCAATCAACAGAATTTATGGTTTCTTTGACGAGTGTGAGTGCCTAGTTAATTGTGGATTAGTTTAAGTACGGTGAAAATATATTGATGTATTTTTAACAGCCTTTGAGTTTTGTTTTTTAATGATTAAATGTTCAATCAAACTTGTAAGATTATTACTGCATGATCAAAAGGCGTTGAAGCTTTTTATAATTAACTCCTTTTAGTTAGATAATTAGAGGTGATTTTTTGCAGCTGATTGTCAGTTAAATTTTTTATTTTTTTTATACTGGACATATTATGTCATGAGCAAGTATTTTACTCAGTAATTCACAATTGCCAGGTCGACGAAGGTACGGAACAAAACTCTGGAAGACATTCACAGACTGCTTCAATTGTCTTCCCATTGCTGCCATTATTGATGAAAAGATATTCTGCTGCCATGGAGGCTTGAGCCCTGACCTTCAGAGCATGGAACAGATCCGTCGTATCATGCGGCCCACCGACGTACCTGACACTGGTACGTAAATTATTTACCCCCAACCTTTAGCTTTGAATAGGCATATCATTTAAATGCAAGCTATTTAGCTATTTATCCATTGTTGCTCAAGTCACTTCTCTCTTCCTTATGCAGGTCTACTGTGCGACCTATTATGGTCAGACCCCGACAAAGACGTGCAAGGCTGGGGCGAGAATGATCGTGGCGTTTCATTCACATTTGGCGCTGATGTTGTCAGTAAATTCTTGAATCGTCATGACTTGGATTTAATATGCAGAGCGCATCAAGTAAGGATGTACATGGTTTGGTAAATATATAAAATTAAGAAATGCATTATTGAAAAAGTTCCTGATGCAAGTATTGCATGTGGAAATATTTGTCATAAAAAGTTATCTGGAAAAGTTCTGCTTGAATTACCCTCTTGTAAAGTCAAATTAAACTGCTATAATTGATTCCATTCAATTACTGTATAATTAAAGTTAAATATTGAGGAGGGAATATACATTAGTTTTAGTTATGCTGCAATACAGGGTGTGTTAAGCAATACTGTATTACAGAATAAGACAAGAATTTTCTTTAACCATTTTATTTTCTGTTGGGATCCTCTTCAGCTACCTGGAGCTACCGGGCTAATATGCAATTCATTAGACCAGGGTATTAGTCACAGGAGTTCAGCCTATCGGGGACCATGAGCCAGAACCTGGCCCCCCTCAGAGAGGCACAGGGAGCATTGGCCCTGGAAAACCCACCCGTGGTTGTGAGTTTCCTTATCTGCTATCGACCAGGGTTAGGCACCCAGAAAGGTATGCATAACAAAACAGACCCCCCCCCCTCCACATAGTAAGAAAATTGCAACCAAAAACTGAACAGAAAGGCAGAACTTCCTCCGTTCCCATGGAAGCAATCAAACAAGCAAATGTTACACCCAACCGCCACGACGTTCATCCACGCAGCACCCCTGGACCCCCCCCCCCTCGCACCAGCGACCTAGTCATTTTAGTTCGTCAGCTAATACAATCGCTGTTCATTTCCCTGTTCATAGAATGGACGGTCGACGCCGACTCCTTCAGTTGACTCTGCCAGACATACGGGCTCCCAGAGGTGGACCTCTTCGTGTCGGCTTGGTCAAGGCGTTTCCCGATACATGTGGCCCCCTTCCCTGACTGCAGAGCTTTCGCAGTGGATGCCTTTCAGCAGGACTGGTCAAGGTGGGGGTTACCTATACCTCTTTCCCCCCAGTCCAGTTGTTGCTTCAGGTTCTGGCTCACTTGGAGTCTTACCACGATAGAGTAGTCCTCTTGGCCCCTTGGTGGCCGGCCCAGCCTTAGTTTCAGGCGCTGCTTGCTTGGTGTCCAAACCGGGGCATTTTCCGTGGCTCCACCTCTTCCAGCAGATCTGACCAGTCCGATGCATGGCTGGTTCGGTCTTCTCCACTCTTCACGTCTGGTCCTTTTGGCGCAGGCTTATTACCATTTGTATGGTGATCGGGTGGCTTCGTTGATGGTGTCCCACCTGAGAGCTTCGTCTCAGTGGTATAAAATTTCCTGGTGTTCTTTTCGCCATTTTCTCTCTTCGTAGGTTGTCTTCTATTTCTGGTTGGGCTGTCTTGTCCTTTCTGTCTTGGCCCCCCTTTTTCAGTACAGTACTGTCATTTAATGCCTAATACCGTCGTCTCGTATCGTGCGGCGTTGGCTGAGCCGCTGCAGCTTGCATCCGGGGTGGACATCGCTTCTGCCCCATTCTGTAAGCTTCCTCGTGCTTTGTTTTACCTCTGGCCTGCTCAGGCGCCGCCTGAGCCGTCATGGTCCTTGAACAGGTGTGTTCTCCTATCTCTTTTTCTCCTCGGGTGCGTGGTGGCCCCTTCGGTTCAAGATTGTTTTTCCAAAGCTCTATTTCTGTTGGCATTGACTTCTGGGGGTCGAGTCGGTGAGCATCATACTCTCCTCCAGCACAGAGGTTTCTGCTCCTTCAGTCCTGGTGGTTGGTTTGTTTGGTTGCAGCCTTCTCCCTCTTTTCTGACGAAGAATGAAGTGGCTGCTTTCCGAAGATGGGTCATAGATGCTTGATTGGTCAGACGGGTGCATCATGTGTTTTGTCCGGTTGTGGCTCTTCGTCGTTATCTGCGTGCCTCTTCTTCTGGCCAGCTCCAGGTAGCTGAATGCACTTTGGGTTGATCCAGTTTCCCTCGTTCCTTGTTCCAGGGCTTGGGTCTCCCAAGTCATCCGCAGGGTTATTAAATCTAGCCAGCCTGCTGTCTATCCTTGTGCCCATGACTTTAGGAAGTTTACTGCTTTGGCTGCCATCTTCGGCAACATGTCTTGAGATGATATTCGGGTGCAGGGATTTTTTAGGTCGAACGGGGTCCAGGCCGCCCGTTAATTAGTCAACATTCCTGGTCCTGGACTTTTGTGTGTGGCTTTGGGTCACAGGTTGCAGCCAGTCGTCTCGCCTTTAAGTTGAGGAGCTTGTGGCGGCCGCCTCCTGGGTAAGTCCCTCCCTTTCTTATCTTTGGTTATGTCGCTCCAGGGAGCCGAGAAAACCAGCATTGAATGTAATGAAACCCCATTTTCTGGGTGAGGCTCGGAATCTCCCTGGCACCCTCCTTCCCTTCGGTTGGCAGTTTTTGCATTGTTTTGATATTCAGTCTCAGAACTAGAATGACTGGGTCGCCGGCACAGGGGGGGTGGCGGGCTCCCCCTCCCAAGGGATGGGGGGGCGGGTCTGTGCGGACAAGTGGCGCAGCTGTGGGGTGTGACCTTTGCCCTTTTGTTTCCATGGGATTGAAGGGAGTTCTGCCTCTGTTCAGTTTTTGGCGGCAATTTTCTTACCATGTAGGGGTCTGTTTTGTTATACCAACCTTTCTGGGTTCCTAACCCCAATTGATAGCAGATAAGGAAACCCCCCAACCATAGGGGGGTTTTCCAGGGCCAGTGCTCCCTGTGCCTCTCTGAGGGGGGCCAAGTTCTGGCTCATGGTTCCCAGTAGGCTGAACTCCTGTGACTAATGCCCTGGTCTAATGAATTGCATATTAGCCCGGTGGCTCCAGGGAGCCTCCGGGGCTCACCCAGAAAATGACATTTCATTACATTCAACACTGGTTTTTCTGGGTTGAGCCCCTTCGGCTCCCCGGAGCTTACTAGGCTGATATGCTAATGCCAGACTTTGGCATCAGTCATGTGTATAGAGTTCTGTGGGCCTACCGGGGACCACGAGCCACAACCTGGCCCCCACAGAGAGGCATGGGGAGCAATGGCCTATAGAATCCCCCGTGTGGTTGGAAGCGTTCTATGTCTGCCATCGACTGGGTCAGGCACCCAGAAAGGTAAGCATCACAAAGCAAACCCTTAATCTAGTGAAAATTTTGTTACCAAAAGCCGAACAAGTGGATAGAACTCCCCTAGAAGAAACAAGCAAACGAGCATGACGTCACATGTCACATCGCCGCTGTCTGGGCAGCTCCCCCCTCCCCGGGAGGGGGAAGAGGGAGCCCCAGACCCCCGAGCTGACTTTCCACCCTTCAGTTCTAAGGCTGATTGATGCTAGAGGCAGAGGTCGTGGGCTCTGCCTCCAGTGGTCTTTCAGCACTGTGCTTCGAGTGTGGTGGCTGTCTTCCAGGGGTGTGAGAGCCAGGAGTTATTCTACAGTACTCGGGCTGCATGCGCCTAGGGTTACCTTCCCTAGGTTCCCTGTAAGTACTGGTTCTGCCTCTGTTGGCCTGTTTAACTGCTCGGTTTTTCGGCCCCCCTTTGGGTGCTTGGGTGTTTTGTCTTCCTGGTTTACCTTAGGATTTGAGCCAGCTTGCACTGGTATGGGGCGCAGGGTGCTGCGAAGCTTGTTTTCACCTCGTAAAGCAGCCGGCTTTGTTCCTTGGGGTACGTTGTCCTCTTGCGAAGTTTTGTTTTTCTTTTTGCCTTGATGGGGGTCTGCTTTGCTTGCCCTTTGGTGTTTGACTTGATACGGTTTTTCTAGTGGTGCCTCCTGCTAGGTTCCCGTGAGTGTACACGTCCCTGGGGTTCAGCTTTAGTCTGTTGATTGGTAGTTTTGGGCGCCGGTTAGCAGCTCCCTGCCTGGGATTCCCTGAGTGTGAGTACCATCTCAGGACCCTGGGAAACCCCACGGGGGCGCGTGGGTCCAATGGATGTGACCCTGGAGTCCCCACTTGCTACGTGTGAGTTTGAGGGTTGCTCTGTCCCCTTGTCTCAGTGTGACTCTCACTGTCTTTGCCTCCATCACGCTGCCTGTTGGGTCGGTGACACTCTCGACCCGGAGTCCTGCAAGTTCTGTTGCTTGGTTGTGACTCGATTTACCCAGTCTAATGATGATCTTTTACGGGTACAGGCAGTGCAAGCGTTGCATGGGCGTTTTAGGTTGTTGCAGCGTGCTCGGTTGGTTGCTAACTCGGATGCCCCGAGGCTGCCCCGTTTTGCGTATAGGGACCCAGACTTGGGGGTCTGGGTCCCTATACGACCTCACTTAACCTTCTTAGTATGTTAAGATAAGCATCTTATTGCTTCATATTTACAATTATTACTTAACCTATCAACGGTATAGGTTAAATAATAATTGTAATTAAGACGCAATAAGATGCTTATCTTAACATACTGTACTAAGAAGGTTAGGTGAGGTCGGTGTTTTCTATGAAGCTTTTCAAGGTAAACTAAAATATTCACAATCAATTAGTATGTCACATATGCACTTATTAAATAAGCCAATATTGACTGTAAGCAAGTGCGAGAAGGGGTTGCTCTCTGAGGGGGCCAGGGTCTTGCTCGTGGTCCCCGGTAGACCTACAGAACTCCATACACATGACTGATGCCAAAGTCTGACATTAACATATCAGCCTAGTAAGCTCTGGGGAGCCTCCTGGTCTCTCCCAGAAAATGGCGGTTCATTATATTCAACGCAGTTTTTTTATACAGTCATTTGAGCTCTCTTGCTTTGAGTACAACAATAAATTGTATTATATTGTACTGTACTCTATATCTTTGATCCCTTGCTTCATCTTAGAACTTCTTCATTGGAAATTATCTTGACAGTGTACAGCCATTCAAAGCAGTTTCCTAAGCGTTTGACAAAGTTTTCACATGCTGATTTTTTAATCCCATACCCAAAGCCATGGGAACTTGCTTACAGTGAGACACAAGATTGCATGAAAATGTACATACAGTACTTTATTCAGCAAGCATCGTTAAGCTATACAGTACCTTACCTGTAGTTAAAAGAAATGTTGAAAATACAGAAGGGTGTAATTGAACTTAAAGGTAGATAATAAGGGAATAACAAATATATTAAAGAATTGAGAATAACTAATATGGGGGACATTAAACAAACCATGGGGTTTGTGGTTCAAACAAGGCTATTGGAAAATAGTGGCCAGCAGGTAAAGGGGCTGTGAAACACCATTTAAAGTTAAGAAAATGTGCTTGGCTTTGGAGAGGTGGTACACCGTGTTTGTAGTAAAGGAAATAGAAGCCACGTTGCAAGAAATAATTTGATCTCAACTTGTTCTGAAATTGGCACATTTGTGGGGTGGCCAGTGCCAGCTGGTTTACTGTACAGTATTTTGTTTTACGTTTGATATCTAGACCGCTTGGTTTAGGTGTTGCACATCACACAAGTTCGGCAGTGCTGGCACACAAATATCCTGGTTCTAAATTCTGTATGAATTAGTATGTTTTAGGTGTAAAATTACAAATTTAAGATATATAGTATATAATGTACTTTGGTGTGTCGTTATCGCTGTACTTGTTCGGAAGCTCTGTTGGGGTCACAAAAACTCTCAAATCGAGCCTGGCCTTGGGCCGGGCTTGGGGAGTAGAACAAGTCCCAGAATTCCATCAAGTAGGTATCAAGCAGGGTACTAAATGTACACCAACAGGGCTTCCTAACAATTAATTAATGACTCAAAGTAATATTAAATTACTGTACTGTACTTAATTTTGTAATTTTTTACCCAAAACTTATTACAGTACAGTAATTCATACGAAACCTAGAATTAGGATATTCAGTTTGTTTTGAGTCATCAGTGATGAGCTATAAGTAATGGTTAATGCAATTGCTTCTTGTAGCATGTTAAAGATAGCGGGTACTTTGTGTGGGTACTTTGATCACTATTAATTTTTGCAGGTTGTTGAAGATGGCTACGAGTTCTTTGCTAAGAGGCAGTTGGTCACATTGTTCTCGGCCCCAAATTACTGTGGGGAGTTTGATAATGCCGGAGGGATGATGTCTGTAGATGAAACATTGCTCTGCTCCTTTCAGGTAAAATATCAACTTGGTTTCCTCTAGTCCTGCTAAATGTTGAGTGATTACATCGGAAATCATAATGGTGTAATATTTAAAGTTAATTCGTGTACATGAATATCGGAGAAGATGTCACTTTTCAAGAAATTGTATTTCATAGTCTTGTCAAGTGGAGAGGAATGTTCAAACCACCACCATGAATTTTTCTTTATAGGCTTACTCCTTTTTTTTTTTCCTGAAACTTTCCAGCTCTAGCACTTTGACTTTGCTCAAATAGGTCTTGATTTTGTAGGCAAATTGTGTTGTAATGCTAATGCCGACTCTAGCCTCATGAGTCACGACCTTGCCACCTTAAAAATGGTATTACTGTAACTCCTTTTCTTACAGGTGTATCCTCAAACTATACAAAGAGTACTCTGCTTCCAACCTAACGATAATGGGGTACAGAATTATAGACAATGTAAGCTAACTATTTTGTGAAGCATACACAAGGATATGATTGAGTCACCACAGGACTCTATGCACTGTAGACAAGCAGTTGAAGCACACTGTTGCATAAATGTGTACTTGCACATAGCATTTATTTATTTTTGTATACAAATGTTATGAATCTTGGAAAATTTACAGAATGGGACCAGGTGAGAATATTTTCAGTAATACAGTGAGTGAGTTTTGGACGAAAAGACTGTTGTTACTTGCTAAGGAGAAATGCAATACATAAAATAAAACAGTAAGCCCTGGAGGTTTCTGAGCTGAGGCTTCCCCTTGAATATTCCCTGAACCAGAGCCCTTATGGTCCACCACCTTAGACTTGTATCCCTAGGTAAGATCTCAATTTGACCTTGATCCCTGCCATGACATTGCAAATAGTGTTGCTAGGGAAATTAGGGAAAGAAGGCTGGCGAGGCTTAACCCCTGGGAGGCGGTTGGGATTATAGCCTGCAACACTGCTAGGTGCAAGGAAAAAAATCAATTTTTGTTTTGTCTTCTAAGCTTGTTAAAATGTGCTCCCCGATCACGGGAAAAATAATACAAATATCGTACATGATATATTTTGGCCGCAATAGGGGCAAGGAAGTCTGGCAAAATTGAGGTGTTGACAGAGTACACGTCATGCAGCGGTCTGTTCCACTCATGTTGTCAGGCGGGAGTTGCCACATTATTACTATACCTAATTATTTAACACTTTCGCGCACCCAGCGCGCCACCCTTCAACTATGCAATGTGGGTCCCAGCGTTTCACGGGAGTGTGTGTTAATTCTGAAAAGTGTATACTCTCTTCAACTTTGTCACCTCAATTCTCGTCCTACGAGATTAAATTTGGTATCATTGTATTCGCAATAGAATTCTCTACAGCACTAAATGCATATAAACTCCGAAAGCCCGGCTAATTACCCGCAGCAATCAGAGAAATTGCGAACGAGTTACCCAGGAGCATGCAAAAGTGATAAAATGTGTTCACTCTTTTCACTCTGGTCACCTCAATTTTCGTCCTAGGTCTTTCATTTTGGTATCAATGGGTTTGTAATAGAATTCTCTAGAGGAATATTAGCATATAAAATAAAAAACCTGGTCACGCTCCAACTGCCGACGAGTTGAAGACGGGCCATGGGTTAGCCGTGAGTGAGCGCCCAGACGCCTTCCAGCTACACTCCCAATTCCTGCCCACAAATGTTTAGTATTATTACTAGTTGCTAATCTCAATTTTTGTGTTACAGCGCTCATTTAGGTATGAAATTGTTTCTAATAGAATGCTTTAGATGGATATGTGCATATAAGGGCCAATTGAAGAACAATATTGCCAGTACAATACAAAAGTATGTACAAAAAAAATATACAAAATAATACAATTTTTTGTACTTACCACCTCAGTGTTGTGTGTTTGACCATGACATAGGCGTGTAGGGAAGACATAGGCGCGCATTTTAAAACCAGTCCTCCAAAAATCGGATAAAAAACCTGATTTTTGGCGATTATTTTAGTGGACGACGCAGCATTGCGTCGTCCCCGAGACTACCGACAGTAAACTGTTGACGCAGCATTACGTCATGCCCGGACGAAAGTGTTAAATTTCTCAGATTGATTGATTTTTATTTATTTTTTATTTTGTTTACATTATTATTCAATAGTGTGTAGTGTGATATATTTATATAATAAAATGTGTGAACCATCTCTATACTCAAAAAGTATGGAGTGCATATTAGTGATTCAATTATTATGTTCATAAAACAACAACAAATAGTTTTGCTGTTATTACACTATATACACACACACTATATATAAGTATCTGCATGTTTTGTTCACCATAATGAACCACTAAGTTGGTATGGTGAGTCCAAACAACAAGAGTGGCTGCCACACCAGCCAGCAGATGCCACTTCCTTCCCACTCTCCTTCACCAACACCTCACTTGCCAACATTCCTCCTCCCACCATACTGTTTTTGCTGTTATTACACTATAGTAGTAGGCATCCGTGAATCCTGTGGGGTTATAAAAAAAATAATGATAAATAAAATTTTATTATAATAAAAAATAATGAGCCATCGCCAAGATGATGCTGGAGTGTTCTCTCCAGGGCACAGGCCTGGGCAGTAATTATGGAGGACCAGCTGTTGCCCATGCAGCAGATCCACCCTCTCCACGCCACCGAGGGTGGATCAGGAAAAAAAATAACAGAACTGCTCAGGAAAAAATTAACAGAACCAGCTTATGCAGACACGAATTTCCCGTCAAAGAAGGAAAAATTTAAATAGGGAGATTGAAGAAATCTAGCGGAAATTGAAACACTCATATGAAACTGAAGAAAGGCAGTTAGAACAGAAAGCAATTCAGGAAATAAAGAAAAATCCAAAATATTTCTTCTCATATGTGAAATCAAAAGCAAAAACCACTGCCAGTATTGGACCTATTCGTACAAGTGAAGGTTCATACACGGAGGATGACAAAGAAATTAGTGAAATCCTAAAAAAGCAGTATGAGGACATGTTTAGCACTCCAATAAACAACATGAAAGTGGAAGATCCAGATAATTTCTTTATGCGGGATATTCAAACCCCTGTAAATATAACTGATATCAACACGAGCGCACTAAATTTTGAAAGAGAAATTGAAAACATGCCCATGCACTCGGCCCCAGGTCCAGACTCATGGAATTCAATATTTATAAAGAAATGCAAAGTGCCGGTAGCACAGGCACTCAGTATAGTGTGGAGGAAGAGCTTGGACTCAGGGGAGATACCAGATGCGCTTAAAGCAGCAGACATAGCCCTTCTACACAAGGGAGGGAGCAAAGCATTGGCAAAGAATTATAGACCAGTTGCACTAACATCGCACATCATAAAAGTATTTGAGAGAGTGATTAGGAGTCAGGTCACCAATTTCATGGAGACCAATGACCTTCACAACCCAGGCCAACATGGATTTCGAGCGGGAAGATCGTGCCTCTCACAGCTACTTGAGCACTACGACAAAGTCACTTGTGAAGATTCTTGTGTGGATGAAACAATGGCAGTGTGCTGTGAACATCTTGAACTGCATTTTGTTCACTTATATCTGAACATTGTACACAGTCTTTATCACAGTCAGGCTCTTCTGTAATACTATCAAAGCAAAATAATACCAGTTACATATATATTTTGATATTTTTAGGCGATGCTGTGGTAACAAACTGAACGGCAGTGCTGTTAGCTCATGCTGCATGTGCCAGCCTTGGTTACTCAGTCAGTACTGAGGCTTTCACGCCCAGGAATGATGGTCACGATTTTTTTTTAAATGGTGTCTGTTTACAAGTGCCCTGAGAAAGCCGATGTGAAACCTGTGTAGCCGTGGGACTTGTAAATCTTATGCGGTACTCCCAACCATACATAGCTGTGGTGCACCGTTCCACAATAGTTACTCACCCCAGCTATAAATGTATTGTGCCCTTTAAGGGTTAAATCTTGCATGGTACTCTCAGTCATATATAAATAAATAATATATATATATATATATATATATATATATATATATATATATATATATATATATATATATATATATATTATATATATAAAATATACACACACCAGTACAATGTGCGCCGTTCAGCGACATTTACCAAAATCATATGTATGTGTATTGCATCCTTTAACCCTTAAATTGCGCATCGCATCATATGATGCTTTGGAGTACTACACAAGATTTAAACGGCCCGCAGATACACAGGGTTCACCACACCTAGAAGACAGAAGAAAAAGAGGTGATATGATCACTACATACAAAATAGTAACAGGATTTGATAAAATCGATAGGAAAGATTTCCCGAGACCTGGAACTTTAAGAACAAAAGGTCATAGATATAAACTAGCTAAACACAGATGCCGAAGAAATATAAGAAAATTCACTTTCGCAAACAGAGTGGTAGACGGTTGGAACATGTTAGGGGAGAAGGTGGTGGAGGCCAAGACCGTCAGTAGTTTCAAAGCGTTATATGACAAAGAGTGCTGGGAAGACGGGACACCATGAGCGTAGCTCTCATCCTGTAACTACACTTAGGTAATTACCTTCATCAGGGCTCTTGTAAACAGACCCCATTTTTTAAAAAATCGTGGGCCAAATTCCCGGGTGTTAGGGGGCCTCAGTATTGAGTGAGCTACCAAGCCTGACGCATGCAGCATGAGCTCACAGCACTGCTGTTCAGCTTGTGACCATAGCATTGCCTAAAAATGCCATAATATACTTGTTCATGCTATTATGTAGCGATGATATTATTACAGAAGACCCCTGACTGTGATAAAACTGACCAGGGTTCTGATATAGCAGGATTGTGATGATATTTAGTGCTGTGCTCCATGGAGGGAGGAGTAATGCTGTGGGAGGGATGGTAGTGGCGTTGTCTTCTGACGGTGTGGCCACCTTTTATGACTGCACTCACCATACCAGCTTAGTGGTTCGCTACTAAGGTGAACACAAATGTAGATACTTATATATAACGTGTGTATAGAGGGTATAAACAGTAAGAGGAGTAGGTTGGGAGCGCCATTTGGTGAGGGCGGTGGCGTCGTCTGCACGACTATCATGTTGTTTACTGGTGACCACGATGGTCTTTGGGCACCATACCAGTTTACTTGTAAAAGTATGGTGAATAAATAGGTAGATACTTANTATTACAGCATGTTCATGTGTACTGTAATTTTTAAAAGTACAGAAGTTTAAATTGATTATGCAACCTGTCTTTCCTACAGGGAAACATATTGTTTTGAAAGCAAACCATATGGAATATTGAGGTATACCACATGTAAAATTTCAAATAATAGTGTATATATAATTTACATAGAACATTGCTCTGATAATAGTGATAACAATTAATCATATCTTTAATCATTTGATATATTTAAAGTGTGTAATTTGTAGCTGTAGTTATCACACATCCAACAACACGAATGTGCTTTCTTCTGGTGTGGCCGTTGGTTATACAGTACTAGCTTAATCTAGTGTTAATGCCAGCTAGTCACATAGGCCCCACCAAGGCTTAACGAGGGCCTGGGTTTATATATAACTGGAAATTTGCCACAGGTCATTTATTATTGCATACACTTCTTCATTATTCATACACTTGGGAATCTAATAACATAATTTTGATGTAATTAATGGGCTCTAGTATAATAAAGAGTTACCTATTGTATTCACACTTAACTGCTTCCTTCATAGAGATGAATACTGTAGAAGGTAGTTTATCTAATGTGAAATTTAGTACTAAAACTTAAACATTCAATTAAAGTTAGCAACTTTGTAACCTGCAGCAATATGCTAGACTTCTGTGCTTGCACTGTGCATACATAGTACAAAAGAGTTGCGTCATCTTTTTACAAAGAGAAGAGTTAGGGAAATAAAGTTTGTAAGATTGGAGATCATATGATATTAAAACATACCATAGACTACTAGGTCTATGATACGACATTAAATCGTACCATAAACTACTAGGTCTATGATACGACATTAAAACGTACCATAGACTACTAGGTCTATGATAAGTTTTAATGTTATATGATCTCCAGCAGTGGAGCCGCTGCTGTTGACATTGTGTCAACGTATCATTAACCCCCTATTTCACAAGTTGTCTGTCATATTTTCACCTTCAGCCTGCTCATACACATCCTGTAACCCGTCCTCTTACAAATTATGCCGCTTTTTGCCCGTATGCATACTCAGACTAAAAAGGACACACTGTAATTCAAAATGAAATCGGCTCTCGAAAGTGACAGTGTCCCGTTTTTTGTTTTGGGTCCTCTGGCTTAGGCTGTTATGTTAGGAGAGGAAACTTTCAATTAACGCTTTTCATGACTTTTTGAAACCTTAGGAGACCTTCCTGCCCTCCTAACCTACCAGAGGACCCTTAACTTGCTATTTTTTTATAAAAAAAAAAAAATCCAAAATTTATTTCCAATTTTTCATTTTCAAATTATGTACTGTACTGTATTCACTTGATTTAACGGCCTATATGGGACTGTACCCAGGTCATTAAATGCAGGGCTCCGCTAAATCCAGAGTTGTTAAAATGTCGGTAATATTTCAAGTAACATTCAGGCCCCTAAGGTATGTTTTATATAACGAAAATTATATAAATTCCAATCTGTAAATGTGTTCCAAGTTAGTGATGTGCCGATGATTAAGCCAGCTGTCGGCTGCTGCATGGCAGATGCGTGAACACGGTCTGATCAAGTCCAAATGAGTGGATAAATTGGTTAATTCTTTTGTATTGCAAAATATTTAACATACATTTGCAGAGACCAATATTGTTGAAAAAACACATTTAATATGTTGTAATACTGTAATAAAATTGATAAACTGACTGACATTTTATGAAGCTGTGAAGAAGAGTCATCTTCTGCTGCGTTTATTTTGTATTGTTCAGTGTAATGTACAGTAGTACAATACTGTTCATGACCATATACTCTACGAGGATTTTATCATTCACTTCATAAAACTGTACAGTATGTACACTTATTCTCAGGCTTTCACTTCACATAACAGCTAGGCCTACTACTAATTCGCACGTGAGTAATGTACTGCACTTTAATAAAAAAAAACGTTGACTAACGGCTGTAATGCACTTGTACAATTTTAACTTATTTCTGTATTTACATTGTGTATAGTATATCTTTTTGGCAAGGCTTAATTATTCATTAACATTTACAATACTGTGCTCTATCACACTTTTTACATCAATTTATATGCATTTCAATAATATTTTATATCATTGTTAGGAAATGCTGCATGGTTTGTTGATGGGACTTCAGCATCAATGGGTGCAGCATGGCTTGTAAGGCATTCGTTGCCGGCAGATGCTGCATGACTTGTTGATGGGAATTCAGCATCGGCGGGTGCAGCATGGCTTGTAGGGCATTCGTTGCCAGCGGATGCTGCACAGTTTGTTGATGGAAATTCAGCATCGGTGGGTGCAGCATGGCTTGTAGAGCATTCATTGCTGGTGGATGCTGCACAACTTGTNTAAGTGGCGATTATTTGTATTTGTGTGTTGGCTTGTCAACCTTCGAGTGTGGTTGGCTTGTCATCCACCATGGGTGACATCAGACGCGGCGCTCCCATTCAACCCACCACAATCGAGAATGGAAATGATTGACCAAGTAAACTATGAGCCCCCCTGGATGGGTGAGGGAGGTGAGTGATGGCTAAATATTGTATGTATCTACACACAGATATCGCAATAGCGTGATGCATCAAATAAACAAATCCACAAGGGCCGTGGTGAGGATTCGAACCTGCGTCCGAGAGCATCCCAGACGCTGCCCGTCCTCCAAACAAAGATCCAAGTGATTCCATGCACCCGCCAAACCCCTGTTTATGAATGAAAAACTGTTTACACACGACTCACAACTGCTGACATTCGAACATATCCGAACAAGTGCTTCAATGACGAATTTTGTTCGAACCACAACGCTGTAAATGTTTCACCCACGTACTACAAATACAAATAATCGCCAACAGAACCTAAACACCTGACCTAACCTAACCTATGCCTATATATACACAATATGCTAATATATTATAATACTAATTTATACTTGAGAAAATTCACGTTTTGAATGAACAGCATGTTAAAATTGATGAATGCGTCTGTGGGGTCGACCGCTGGATGTAATGGACTTGAGTCGAGGACGGGTTGTGCTAGACGCTGCCTTAATCGACTGAGCTTTTATATCGAAAATATATCGTAAAACGATATATCGTAAAAATTGATTATATCGTTATATTATAACGTTAAAATTTATATTATACCTAATTATATCGTAAAACCCTGGTTTGTGTCTCGGAGAGGCTGCAGGATCCCAGTAAGTTCAGTGGAACGTCTGGTTGCAATTCTTTTACCATGTCGTAGCTCAGTCGATTAAGGCAGCGTCTGGGATGCTCTCGGACGTAGGTTCGAATCCTCGTCACGGCCCTTAATTGTGGATTTGTTCATTGTATGTATCTACCTGAATTAACAACCACTGCTTATTGCGGGCATCTTGACCTCACCGGGGTGTTGTTAGTGTGGCAAACTGACAAGATACTCTTATATAATTTAGTTACAAATTATGTAACTAGGTATATAGTCAGTTCTGTTATTTAAACGAATTTTGGAGCTCAGATTCGTTACAAGTTATATGTGACTGTGCAATCCTTCTCACTACAGCATAATGTGGTACATAACAATTACCTAAACTAAAAGATGAACTCACTCAACACCTTCAAGCCGAGGCCCTTTGTTTCACTGGCGGACAACAGACCACATATTTACACTAACCACTTGGTTGATCAACAAGCTGCTCATGCAGCAGCAGCGATATATCTACCCACCGGCTGCTACCTTAGACAACGTCTCATAAGCTTCAAACTCAAAATGTTCCATGTCATTGTTTATTTGACACTTAATAATGACAGTCATATGCACATGTCATTAATAATTTAGTTAGTTAACACGAAGCTATCCTCCTCCTCCACAACCTTCGCCTACACGGAAGTAAAACACTATTTGACTGCACGAGACACTGTAGATGTCAACATTTCAGCCAACTACAAAGACCTATAAAACTAATTTGGAGAAAATTGGAGTGGAGAAAATGAAGCTAGACACAAATACAACAAAATTATTAAGGATGGTAACAGAGTCCATTTCATGTGGTCTCCATCTCATGTGGCCTCCGAATGCATGATAGAGCTGATAAGTTAGCCAAAGAATCTGCCTTTAAAGGAGCCGTTGAGTGTAAGGTTAGGTTAGGTTAGGTTAGGTTAGGTTAGGTTAGGTTAGGTTAGGTTACCTTGGATTGTCAATGAGCAATCTGAGAGCAGCAGTACACCGAGAACTTCAACTTCGAACTCACACTGTATCTTGTACTACCAACTTCCCAATATTAGTACTTAAGACATACATCTTCACCAGTGTAATCACCCCTCAATAATATTGAAGTTATTTGTTGATATGAAACCTTGCTGCAATGTATCTTTTCATTTGACCTGATATGTTAGATGAAGGACCTGCCTGAAACGCTATGCGTGATATGGGCTTTGCAAGAATGTAAAAATACCAATCTTATGTAATCTCACCAACCCATTATACCTTCTTATGAATACATTATTATTATTATTATATTATTAAGAGTAGAGACGCCATAGGCACAATTAGAGACACTATATGAATATCAAGAGGGCCATGCTTGTTCAGTATCCTCTCCCAGCATGTGTAAGAAATATTGCCGGAAGAAATTTGTCTTAAAAAAAAATTGCCTTCAAGAAAACCTTGGATAGTTTTGTTCAAGAAGTGCCGGACCAATCGGACTGTGGTGGATATGTGGGCCTGCGGCCGCTCCAAGCAACAGCCTGGTGGACCAAGCTCTCACAGGTCAGGCCTGGCCTCAGGCCGGGCTTGGGGAGTAGAAGAACCCATCAAGCAGGTTCAAACATAATATCACATGCAAAGTTGCTTTAATTTAATAGCGCTATTCTCATGAATTAAATGAGAGAGAGAGAGAGAGAGAGAGAGAGAGAGGAGAGAGAGGAGAGAGAGAGAGAGAGAGAGCGAGAGAGAGAGAGAGCGACACACGTAACGAGGACTTGAAGAGGCTGGAGAATGGGGGTCATTGTACCCAAGTAACCATCAATGGTCCTTAAAGGTCAAGGAGCAGCTGAACGATGCATTATGACATTAAAAAACACTTCTGGCATTCAACTGAAAGCTTTATACCGTGCTTCACAAAATTTCCACCCCATTAAAATAATTTTTAATTACCTCCCTCTGGAACAAGTATCACTAAAATTAATATAAATTAACTTTATTGATTTAAATTTTAGTATTTATAATACAATTACTAAATAATAATAATAATACACATTATACATATATATTATATATATATATATTATATATATATAAATATATATATATATATTATATATATATTGATAATGTTATTCGTACAGAGCTTGTCAAACGAGTCTTATAGATTAATAATTGCATTGTTCGAGTGCTGAGTTAAATACAGTACTTTTTTTTGGTTGTAAGATTAAGGGTACGTTGTATAAATCATAATGTGATACTTCGTGTCGTCGTTTAATATGCACCCCATACCCTTCCGTGGGCCGTGGTGGGTAGGGTGCAGAGTTACATAGACGGGTTCAGGAACTGAATACCACAGGTCATTTAGCTAAGCCAGTATTAGTCTTGTGAAGCTAGTTAGAGAAATTTTCTCTCTCTCTCACACACACACACAAACCACACACACACACACCACCAAACACACACACACTAAGAAAGAAAGGACACAGAGACAGGGAGGAGGAGTGGCACTCTAATAAAGCGGAAATGGAAGTTTGATGAGCTGGAAAATCCGGGTACCAATGAAAGCACGAGCTCCATACATGGGTCTGACAGTGGATGGGAAGAAGATTGCAATCTTGATACTCTACAATCCCCCACCAAACAGTAGAAGGCCCAGGCAGGAGTACGAGGACAGCAACAAGGCATGTATAGATGAACTGCAGAGGGCAGCAACAATTGCGCATAGAATGAAGGCGAAGCTGCTGGTCATGGGGGACCTAAATCACGGAGAGATAGATTGGGAAACGAGGAATCCCCATGGCGGGGAGGAGACCTGGGGAGCGAAGCTGGTAGACATTATTGACAGGAATTTCCTAACACAGCATGTGAAGGAGATATAGGGAAAGAGGAGGGGGATACGCCCAGCCTATTAGATCTCATTTTCACCCAGAATGTAGAAGACATCGAGCAGTTGGAACCCACTAGGAGCCAGTGACCATTGTGTCCTAGTCTTTGACTACATGATGGAGCTTAAAATTGTGACCAACGGTCAAGAGGTACGGGAAAGGAGACTTGATTACAGAAAAAGGGGACTACAGAAGGATAAGGGACTACCTGGGAGAAGTGCAGTGGGAGGAAGAACTTAGAGGAAAAACAGTGCAAGGTATGATGAACCAAGTCATATTGAAATGCAAGGAGGCTGAAGAGAGATTTATTCCAACAATAAAGGAAAAAAGCAGGAGGGAATATAAAACCCATGGTTTAATAGACAATGTCAGGAAGCAAAGGTGAGAAGCAGGAGGGAGTGGAGGAAGTACAGAAGACAAAGGACAGAGGACAACAGGATTAGATGTAAGAGCTAGGAATGATTACATTAATAAGAGAGTGTCGGAAAGAAATTATGAGAATGATATGCAGTCAAAGAGAAAAAGCAACCTAAATTACTACATAGCCATATAAGAAGGAAGATGTCGGTAAATGACCAAGTGACAAGACTGAGGAAAACAGAAGGGGATATACAGAAAGCGACAAGGAAATCTGCGAGGTACTGAATGCAAATTTCCATGGAGTGTTCACAACCGAGCCTGAGCAGCTCCCATTGTTAGAAGCGATTACCCTAGATGAAAGCCTATCAGATATAGAGGTGACAGCAGAGGAGGTAATGAAACAGTTGACAACACTGGATGCAAATAAAGCTGTTGGACCAGACAAAGTATCACGTGGATACTTAAAGAGGCAGCGCAGGCTCTCAGCGTGCCTCGGACAATGATCTTTAATGAGTCACTTATGTCGGGAGAATTGCCCAGTTGCTGGAAGGAGGCAAATGTCGTACCGATTTTCAAGAAAGGTGATAGGGAGGAGGCACTTAACTACAGACCAGTATATCATTGACAAGCATCCCCGCAAAATACTTGAAAGAATAATTAGGCTAAGACTTGTTGAGCACCTGGAGAGCATTGGATTTGTAAACAAGCACCAACATGGGTTCTGGACAGGGAAATCATGCCTAACAAACCTTTTAGAATTCAATGATAAGTAACAAGGATAAGGCAGGACAGAGAAGGCTGGGCAGACTGCATATTTCTTGACTGCCAAAAGGCCTTTGATACAGTACCGCACATGAGACTGCTATACAAACTTGAGAGG
>WNGS01063839.1:10165239-10177499 GCA_020271785.1 Procambarus virginalis
AAGTGTTCAAATATAAGCCCAGTAGGACAGTAGTAGAGAGAAAGTGTTCAGATATAAGCCCAGTAGGACAGTAGTGGAGAGAAAGTGTTCAAATATAAGCCCAGTAGGACAGTAGTGGAGAGAAAGTGTTCAGATATAAGCCAGTAGGACAGTAGTGGAGAGAAAGTGTTCAAATATAAGCCCAGTAGGACAGTAGAGTAGAGAAAGTGTTCAAATATAAGCCCAGTAGGACAGTAGAGTAGAGAAAGTGTTCAAATATAAGCCAGTAGGACAGTAGTGGAGAGAAAACGTTCAGATATAAGCCCAGTAGGACAGTAGAGTAGAAAAAGTGTTCAAATATAAGCCCAGTAGGACAGTAGTAGAGAGAAAGTGTTCAGATATAAGCCCAGTAGGACAGTAGTGGAGAGAAAGTGTTCAAATATAAGCCCAGTAGGACAGTAGTTGAGAGAAAGTGCTCAAATATAAGCCCAGTAGGACAGTAGTAGAGAGAAAGTGTTCAGATATAAGCCCAGTAGGACAGTAGTGGAGAGAAAGTGTTCAAATATAAGCCCAGTAGGACAGTAGTTGAGAGAAAGTGCTCAAATATAAGCCTTTTAGGATTATAGTCTCCAAAATACTCTGAAAATGAGCTGGCTTGCAATTCAATAAATATTTAGGGAAAAATATAATTTTAATACGTATTAGGTACCATGAAAAGAATATAAATATTCAATTGACATTGAAAATAACAGAAAACCAATTTCAATTAAACTCGTATAGAGAGAGAGAGAGAGAGAGAGAGTGCTGAGGCAACAAACACAAACCTTATAGTGCGTTTTACTTGTTCGCTCTTTTGTTTCTTGTTAATTTTGTTTGTTGGTTTGCATAGCATCTCGCCGAAGTCATGGTTCATCGCGTTCGCTTCTGCGACTTCGATCCGCGACGCGAGAATGGGTAAGTCCGAGGCCAAGAGATATGTTACCCCCGAAATCATTAAATTCTCCCCTTCGGCCTCCTTTACCCCTTAAATGAGTAATTTGGTACCCATTTCTCACCCATTTCCCCCCCCCCCTTCCTCTCCCTCATCTCGTAGCTGTCAACTAGTTGTGTGCTCTAAACTCCAGTGGTAATCATTTGATGATCATTAAACAGAGGTAGTAATTAGTGGAGCGTTTGCTGCCGATGTCGAGGGCCAGGTTGGGGTTAGCACTCGACCTGAAGGTTACCTTACCTTGCGATGGTTCCGTGGATCAACGTCCCCACGATCCTGTCTCTGACTAGGCCTGCTGGTTGATGATCTGGTCACCCAGGTTGTTGGACGCGGCTGCTCGCAGCCTGACTTATGAATCACAGCCTGGTTGAACAGGTATTCTTTGGAGGTGTTTATCAAGTTCTCATTTGAATACTGTGATGGGTCGGCCAGTTATGTTCATTATATGTAGCGGAAGCGTGTTCAAATGTCTTCAACACGCCTTCAGCTAATAGAGTTCTCTCTCAGCGTACCTATTGCACCTCTGCTTTCCACGAGGCTGTTCTGCACATCCTGCCATGCCTCTTGTCTCATGTGGTGCTATTTCCTTGTGCAGATTAGAACCAGTCCCTTTAATATTTTCCACGTGTAAATTATTATGTATCTCTCCCACCTGCCCTGTAGATAATATAGATTTAAACATTTTAAATGGTCCCAATAATTTAATGTCTTACTGAATGGATTCTTGCAGTAAAGGATCTTTGCACGCTCTCCTGGTTAGCAATTTATCCAGCTTTGAATAGGGCTAGTGTTCTGTTCCACCTTAGAGAGCACTAGTAGTTTTTTTTAAGTATCATAATTGGTATAACATCTCTTGTTAGAAAGCTTCTTCTTATCCAACCTGTCATTTTTCTGACAGCTGAGCTAGCTACTTTCTTGTGTTCTTTTAAAAGTAAAATCTTCCAACATGAATAATACCAGATCATTTATATTGCTTTTTCGTTCTGTAGCGTGGTTTGGCTGCGTTTTATATGTGGTTTACCTATTAATATTTTTGTTTTTTTCCGTAGCCCAGGAGCTGGAACTTATCGTCATTAAACATCATATTATTTTCTGTGGCCCATTAGAAGACCTGATTTGGAGGTTTGCCGTGTCTACTATTTTGTCTACTCTCATACACATCCTTGTGTCATGTGCAATGGGTGATACAGTACTGTAGTTTGTGTCCTTGTCTATGTCCAATATGAGGACGAGAAAAAGTACAGAGGGGGAAGCACAGTACCCTGGGGGACTGAGATTTTTACGGTAGATGGTCCGGATTTTACTTTGTTAACCTGTTACAAAATTTCGGGGCTTAGCGTCCCCGCGGCCCGGTCCTCGACCAAACCCCTCTTTATGTTACCCCCCCCCCCTCCCCAGGAAGCAGCAGCCCGTAGCAGCTGTCTAACTCCCAGGTACCTATTTACTGCTAGTTGAACAAGGGGGCATCAGGAGTGAAAGAAACTCTCCCCAATTATTTCCGCCTCCACCCGGTATCGAACCCGGGACTACGAATCCCGAGCGCTGTCCACTCAGCTATCAGGCTCCCCTCAGTCTTGGCGAAGTCTGTGTATATGTCGTTGGCGTTGTGTTTGTCTTCCAGTTAAGGCCAGCACAACGCTGGTTTATGTTAATAGCGAGAAATTATATGCAAGCATCAGGCACGTGTGTGTGTGTTTAGTAGTCAGTTGTGTGTGTGTTTACTAGTCAGGTGTGTGTGTGTGCGTGCACGTATACTAGTCAGGTTTGTGTGTACGAACTAGTCAGGTGTGTGAGTGTGCGTGCATGCGAGTGTCTATTTTTATAGTGATGAGGATGGTGAGACTGGCTCGTTTTCTGATTGCCATAACCCCATCTGATTGTTATAACCCCATCTGATTGTTACCCGCCAAACACACACAGAAACTACGACGTTGGTACAACGTTCGAACAAGTTTTAACACCACCTAACCAGTTATAACAACCAATATATCAAGTAGTAACAACGTTCTAATACGTTATAAACACTTTAAGCCAAGATGCAACAACTTTATTACAAGTTGTAACAAGCGGAAAATATAGACAGTTTCGGTTTGTGTTTCCAGGGTATAACCCCATCTGATTGTTATAACCCCATCTGATTGTCATAACCCCATCTGATTGGCATTGTTTTAAAATGCGCTGGCGAACCATCTTGGTACTTTTGATGTATAAAACATGTGTCCGTATTGTTATTTGAAGGAAAAGTATAATTTGTTACTTGATGAGGCGGAGAACAATATATGGCTAAAATTACAGAGGAATAGATGGAGAGAATGATAGAGTAATAAATAGAATGATAGATCGATAGATGGAGAGAATGGGAGAGAGTGAGAGATAGATAGATGTAAGGATAATCTAGGATGAATTATCTCTCCTTGAATCTCCATAACACTTGACTGAGGAGTTCTTCTAGAAGTATATTAGTACTTCTTGTAATTAGTGTGTATGTCCTCTCTTTATCCATTTATCTATCTATTATTTTCCCAATTTTTCCCTATTTTTTTTTTAACTTTCTTGCCCCCTCTCTCTCTCCTCTCCTTCTGTCCTCGTCCCATTATCTCCTCCTCTCCTCAAATTACTACTGAAGACGTCAGAGTGGTAACATGAGAAGGCCTTCTCACACGGAGAGTTAGTGTGTGTACTCTCCTGTTTGTGCTTGTAGGATCGAGCTTCGGCTCTTGGATCCCGCCTTTTCAGCCATCGGTTGTTTACAGCAATGACTCCTGTCCCATTTCTCTATCATACTTAGTTTTGAAGCTATGAATAGAGTTTGCTTCCACAATCTGCTCCTTAATTGCATTCCATTTTTCCACTTCTCAGTGTTTGTGTATGTGTGTGTGTGTGTGTGTGTGTGTGTGTGTGTGTGTGTGGTGTGTGTGTGTGTGTGTGTGTGTGTGTGTACTCACCTATATGTACTCACCTATATGTGTCTGCAGGATCGAGCATTGACTCTTGGATCCCGCCTTTCGAGCATCAGTTGTTTACAGCAATGACTCCTATCCCATTTCCCTATCATACCTGGTTTTAAAATTATGAATAGTATTGGCTTCCACAACCTGTTCCTTAAGTGCATTCCATTTTCCCACTACTCTCACGCTAAAAGAAAACTTCCTAACATCTCTGTGACTCATCTGAGTTTCTAACTTCCATCCATGTCCCCTCGTTCTGTTACTATCCGTGTGAACATTTCGTCTATGTCCACTCTGTCAATCCCTCTGAGTATTTTATACGTTCCTATCATGTCCCCCCTCTCCCTTCTTTCTAGTGTCGTAAGGCATAGTTCCCCCAGGCGCTCCTCATACCCCATCCCTCGTAGCTCTGGGACGAGTCTCGTTGCAAACCTCTGAACCTTTTCCAGTTTCATTATGTGCTTCTTTAGATGGGGACTCCATGATGAGGCGGCATACTCTAAGACTGGCCTCACGTAGGCAGTGTAAAGAGCCCTAAATGCCTCCTTACTTAGGTTTCTGAATGATGTTCTAACTTTTGCCAGTGTAGAGTACGCTGCTGTCGTTATCCTATTTATATGTGCCTCAGGAGATAGATTAGGTGTTACGTCCACACCCAGGTCTCTTTCGCGCGTCGTCACAGGTAGGCTGTTCCCCTTCATTGTGTACTGTCCCTTTGGTCTCCTATCTCCTAGTCCCATTTCCATAACTTTACATTTGCTCGTGTTGAATTCCAGTAGCCATTTCTCTGACCATCTCTGCAACCTGTTCAGGTCCTCTTGGAGGATCCTGCAATCCTCATCTGTCACAACTCTTCTCATCAACTTTGCGTCATCCGCAAACATCGACATGTAGGACTCTACACCCGTAAACATGTCGTTAACATATACAAGAAATAGAATTGGTCCCAGCACCGATCCTTGTGGTACTCCACTTGTTACTGTTCGCCAGTCCGACTTCTCGCCCCTTACCGTAACTCTTTGGCTCCTTCCTGTTAGGTAGTTCCTTATCCATGCTAGGACCTTTCCCCCTACCCCCGCCTGCCTCTCGAGTTTGAATAGCAGTCTCATGTGCGGTACTGTATCAAAGGCTTTTTGGCAGTCCAGAAATATGCAGTCTGCCCAACCATCTCTGTCCTGTCTTATCCTCGTTATTTTATCATAGAATTCCAGAAGGTTTGTTAGGCACGATTTCCCTGTCCAGAACCCATGTTGATGCTTGTTCACAAACCTAATGTTCTCCAGGTGTGCAACCAGTCGTAGCCTAATTATTCTTTCCAGTATTTTACAGGGGATGCTTGTCAGTGATACAGGTCTATAGTTAAGTGCCTCCTCCCTATCGCCTTTCTTGAAGATCGGCACGACATTTGCCTTCTTCCAGCAACTGGGCAATTCTCCCGACATAAGTGACTCATTAAAGATCATTGCCAGAGGCACGCTGAGGGCCTGCGCTGCTTCTCTTAGTATCCACGGTGATACTTTGTCTGGTCCTACTGCTTTAGATGCATCTAGAGTTGTCAACTGTTTCATTACCTCCTCCACTGTCACCTCTATATCTGATAGTCTTTCATCTAGGGTAACCCCTTCCAACAATGGGAGCTGCTCGGGCTCGGTAGTGAACACTCCATGGAAACTGGCATTCAGTGCCTCACAGATTTCCTTGTCACTTTCAGTATATGTCCCCTCTGCCTTCCTTAGTCTTGTCACTTGGTCGTTCACCGACATTTTTCTTCTTATATGACTGTGTAGTAGCTTAGGTTGTTTTTTTGCTTTGATTGCAATATCGTTCTCATAGTCCCTTTCCGATGTCCGTCTGATGTTAATGTAATCGTTCCTAGCTCTGTTGCATCTGATCCTGTTGTCCTCTGTCCTTTGTCTTCTGTATTTCCTCCACTCCCGCCTGCTGGCCATTTTTGCTTCCTGACACTGTCTATTAAACCATGGGTTATTATATTCCTTCTTATTTTTTCCCTTTACTGTTGGTATAAATCTCTCTTCGGCCTCTTGGCATTTCTGTATGACTAGGTCCATCATATCTTGGACTGTTTTTCCTCTAATTTCTTCCTCCCACTGCACTTCTCCCAGATAGTCCCTTATCCTCCTATAGTCCCCTTTCCTGTAGTCAACTCTCCTTTCCCAGATCTCTTGTCCCATGGTCACAAGTTTGAATTCCATCATGTAGTCAAAGACTAGGACACAATGGTCACTGGCCCCTAGAGGTATTTCATGCTCCAAATTCTCGATATCTTCTACGTTCTGGGTGAAAATCAGGTCTAATAGGCTCGGTGCATCTCCTCCTCTTTCCCTTGTGTCTTCCTTCACATGCTGTGTAGGAAATTCCTGTCTATAACATCTACTATTTTGCTCCCCACGTTTCGTCCCCTCCATGGGGATTCCTTGATTCCCAATCTATCTCTCCATGATTTAGGTCCCCATGATCAGCAGCTTCGCTCTCATTCTGTGGGCTAGTGTTGCTGCCTTCTGCAGTTCATCTATGCATGCCTTGTTGTTGTCATCATAATCATCCTCTGGGTCTTCTACTGTTGGTGGGGGATTGTAGATTACCAAGATCACAATCTTCCTCCCATCTACTGTCAAAGTTCCATGTATGAAGCTTGTGCACTCATGGTAACCCGATTTCCCAGGTCTTCAAACTTCCATTTCCGCTTTATTAGGAGTGCCACTCCCCCTCCCTGTCTCTGTGTCCTCTCTTTTCTTATCACCTGGTACCCTTCAGGAAAGATTGCATCTGAGATCATGTCATTAATTTTAGTTTCCACATTGCAACTATGTCAGGATTTGCCTCACTCACTCTTTCTTTATCTCTTCTGCTTTATTAGATACCCCATCAGCATTGGTGTACCAACCCTTGAGATTCTTCATGGAAACTCCTGTACCAGAGTTCTCCCTTCTCTGGGGGTCTGGGGGATCTGGGGGGTGTCTGGGGGTGACTGGGGGCAGGGGGGCCTGGGGATCGGGGGGTGTCTGGGGATGACTGGGGGCGTGAGGATCCGGGGGTGTCCGGGGGGATCCGGGGGGTGTCTTGGGGGGTCCCGGGGGGTGTATGGGGGGTGAAAGAGGTCGGGAGGGGTGCTTGGGGGGTTAATGGGGGCTGTGNGGCTTTAGATGCATCTAGAGTTGTCAACTGTTTCATTACCTCCTCCACTGTCACCTCTATATCTGATAGTCTTTCATCTAGGGTAACCCTTCCAACAATGGGAGCTGCTCGGGCTCGGTAGTGAACACTCCATGGAAACTGGCATTCAGTGCCTCACAGATTTCCTTGTCACTTTCAGTATATGTCCCCTCTGCCTTCCTTAGTCTTGTCACTTGGTCGTTCACCGACATTTTTCTTCTTATATGACTGTGTAGTTGCTTAGGTTGTTTTTTTGCTTTGATTGCAATATCGTTCTCATAGTCCCTTTCCGATGTCCGTCTGATGTTAATGTAATCGTTCCTAGCTCTGTTGCATCTGATCCTGTTGTCCTCTGTCCTTTGTCTTCTGTATTTCCTCCACTCCCGCCTGCTGGCCATTTTGCTTCCTGACACTGTCTATTAACCATGGGTTATTATATTCCTTCTTATTTTTTCCCTTTACTGTTGGTATAAATCTGTCTTCGGCCTCTTGGCATTTCCGTATGACTAGGTCCATCATATCTTGGACTGTTTTTCCTCTAATTTCTTCCTCCCACTGCACTTCTCCCAGATAGTCCCTTATCCTCCTATAGTCCCCTTTCCTGTAGTCAACTCTCCTTTCCCAGATCTCTTGTCCCATGGTCACAAGTTTGAATTCCATCATGTAGTCAAAGACTAGGACACAATGGTCACTGGCCCCTAGAGGTATTTCATGCTCCAAATTCTCGATATCTTCTACGTTCTGGGTGAAAATCAGGTCTAATAGGCTCGGTGCATCTCCTCCTCTTTCCCTTGTGTCTTCCTTCACATGCTGTGTTAGGAAATTCCTGTCTATAACATCTACTAATTTTGCTCCCCACGTTTCGTCCCCTCCATGGGGATTCCTTGATTCCCAATCTATCTCTCCATGATTTAGGTCCCCCATGATCAGCAGCTTCGCTCTCATTCTGTGGGCTAGTGTTGCTGCCTTCTGTAGTTCATCTATGCATGCCTTGTTGTTGTCATCATACTCCTGTCTGGGTCTTCTACTGTTTGGTGGGGGATTGTAGATTACCAAGATCACAATCTTCCTCCCATCTACTGTCAAAGTTCCATGTATGAAGCTTGTGCACTCATTGGTAACCCGATTTCCCAGGTCTTCAAACTTCCATTTCCGCTTTATTAGGAGTGCCACTCCCCCTCCCTGTCTCTGTGTCCTCTCTTTTCTTATCACCTGGTACCCTTCAGGAAAGATTGCATCTGAGATCATGTCATTAATTTTAGTTTCCACAATTGCAACTATGTCAGGATTTGCCTCACTCACTCTTTCTTTTATCTCTTCTGCTTTATTAGATACCCCATCAGCATTGGTGTACCAAACCTTGAGATTCTTCATGGAAACTCCTGTACCAGAGTTCTCCCTTCCTCTAGGGGTCTGGGGGGATCTGGGGGGTGTCTGGGGGGTGACTGGGGGCAGGGGGGACCTGGGGGATCTGGGGGTGTCTGGGGGATGACTGGGGGCGGGGAGGATCCGGGGGTGTCCGGGGGGATCCGGGGGGTGTCTGGGGGGGTCCGGGGGTGTATGGGGGGTGAAAGAGGTCGGGAGGGGTGCTTGGGGGGTTAATGGGGGCTGGGCTTCTAGGAAGGTAGGTAGGAGGGTTTGGGGTAGGGCCTGGGTAGGTAGGTCTGGGGTAGGAAGGGCATACTGGGTCTGAAGATTAGGGAGGGTCTGATAGGTATAGAGGGGTTGGGAGATAGCGTAAGGTTGGGAGTCAGATAGAGGTTGAGAGGTCGGGAGGGGGAAGGATAGAGAGGAAGGATGTGTGTGTGTGTTTGTGTGTGTGCGTGTGTGTTGCATAGATGTACTCCTATCCGGAAATGTTGTTAAGGTCTATTTAGGAAGAGTCGACTTTAGCTAACTCCTGCAGGAGGCCTCTGACATCCTAGGTCAGTTACCCCTGGCAGGTGTGATCGATTTTCTGTCATGTATGACGCTAATGGTAATTGGGGAATACAGGTCAACTTATTGCCTTGAACGGGAAGCAACTGCTGCTGCTGAGACACCTAATTACTGCACCGCAGGTACACCTGTGTGTGTACTCACCTAGTTGTGCTGGTGGTGGTTGAGCTCTGGCTCTTTGGTTCCGCCTCTCAACTGTCAATCACCTGGTGTACAGATTCGTGTGTGTATTGGAGCGTTTCATGCGGTCGGGGGAGGAGGGGTCCGGACCACTGGGAATTTCATACATACATAAATACATACATACATACATGCATGTGAGTTGAGGGTCGGATACCTGTATCCTGGATCACCTCCTTATGTATTATTCACAGGACCAGACACAGCTTAGTGCTTTATGGCGGTCAGCCGGACCCCAACTTATGCGGTATTCTCCTCTGTCTTGTTGTGCAACGTGCGGTCTAGTATGATTTAATTAGGAAACTGGACGGTAATGGACTGTATTTCCAGCTGTTGTTATTGTTGTTGTTGTTAAAGATACGCTACCTGGAACGAGGTTCCAAGTAGCACGGGCTATGGTGAGCCCGTAGTGATTTCCAGCTTTTACTTTAGTCATTGATGGAGTTTATCTTCGCGTGTTTGTGGTGTTTGTTTTTGTTGATATTGTAAGATTTGAGTTATATAGATATAAGATCTAAATGATATATCATTTAGCTTTGCGAGGTTCCCTTAGGCTAATGATTGGCTATTCCCAAGTGCATCGGTCGACAGTCGCATAACTTCCGGGTATAACTCTTTGCTTTTAGGTGAACAGAGGCATGAGGTGCACAGGCATGTGCTCATACTTTTTGCCCTACCCAGGAATAGAACCTGGGCCCAAATGCTTGAGTGCAAACGGCGCTTCCTGCTAGACTAAAGTACTGTTCAACATCAAAGAACAAGAACGGAAACTCTTGATTTGTTCTCTGGAGAACACAAGAGTTCCCTATAGCATATCCCCATACTCTTTACATGCTACCTGGAAAAAGAGTCTAATTTAATCTAATACATACATCCTATATATAATAAATTTAATATATAAAACATCTAATATGTGATAAATAAACTTCTATCAACATTGCATGACCCAGAAGAAAGCTGTAAAATTTCATAAAAGGTGCAATTTTTTTAAATATCTTTTGCTATATTACCAAAAAATATATACATCTATATAGTTTTTTTCCCCGAACACCATTTTTGTTGTTGTGATGTATTTTGGAATTGTGTTACTAGTTCTCTCTCTCCTTTGTTCTGTAGCATTGTGGGTTCGATTCCAGTGGCGATTGATGATTGTGGTTGACCATTGATGTAAGTCTCTGTGTGCTGGTGGTGATTAGTTCCCTGGACTTGGGCAACCCAGAGGTTGCTATATGAGGTGGGGTGAGAGAGTCAGATATATATGGGTGGTAAGAGAGAGTCAGATATATATGGGTGGTAAGAGAGAATCAGATATATATGGGTGGTAAGAGAGAATCAGATATATATGGGTGGTAAGAGTCAGATATATATGGGTGGTAAGAGAGAGTCAGATATATGAGTGGTAAGAGTCAGATATATATGGGTGGTAAGAGAGAGTCAGATATATGAGTGGTAAGAGTCAGATATATATGGGTGGTAAGAGAGAGTCAGATATATGAGTGGTAAGAGTCAGATATATATGGGTGGTAAGAGAGAGTCAGATATATGGGTGGTAAGAGTCAGATATATATGGGTGGTAAGAGAGAGTCAGATATATGAGTGGTAAGAGTCAGATATATATGGGTGGTAAGAGAGAGTCATATATATGGGTGGTAAGAGTCAGATATATATGAGTGGTAAGAGAGAGTCATATATATGGGTGGTAAGAGAGAGTCAGATATATATGGGTGGTAAGAGAGAGTCAGATATATGAGTGGTAAGAGTCAGATATATATGAGTGGTAAGAGAGAGTCATATATATGGGTGGTAAGAGAGAGTCATATATATGGGTGGTAAGAGTCAGATATATATGAGTGGTAAGAGAGAGTCATATATATGGGTGGTAAGAGAGAGTCATATATATGGGTGGTAAGAGTCAGATATATATGGGTGGTAAGAGAGAGTCATATATATGGGTGGTAAGAGTCAGATATATATGGGTGGTAAGAGAGAGTCATATATATGAGTGGTAAGAGAGAGTCATATATATGGGTGGTAAGAGCCAGATATATATGAGTGGTAAGAGAGAGTCAGATATATATGAGTGGTAAGAGAGAGTCAGATATATATGAGTAGTAAGAGTCAGATATATATGGGTGGTAAGAGAGAGTCAGATATATATGGGTGGTAAGAGTCAGATATATATGAGTGGTAAGAGTCAGATATATATGGGTGGTAAGAGTCAGATATATATGGGTGGTAAGAGAGAGTCAGATATAAATGAGTGGTAAGAGAGAGTCAGATATATATGAGTGGTAAGAGAGAGTCAGATATATATGAGTGGTAAGAGTCAGATATATATGAGTGGTAAGAGAGAGTCAGATATATATGGGTGGTAAGAGTCAGATATATATGAGTGGTAAGAGAGAGTTAGATATATATGAGTGGTAAGAGTCAGATATATATGAGTGGTAAGAGTCAGATATATATGGGTGGTAAGAGTCAGATATATATGGGTGGTAAGAGTCAGATATATATGGGTGGTAAGAGAGAGTCAGATATATATGGGTGGTAAGAGAGAGTCAGATATATATGGGTGGTAAGAGAGAGTCAGATATATATGGGTGGTAAGAGAGAGTCAGATATATGGGTGGTAAGAGCCAGATATATATGAGTGGTAAGAGAGAGTCAGATATATATGGGTGGTAAGAGAGAGTCAGATATATATGGGTGGTAAGAGAGAGTCAGATATATGGGTGGTAAGAGCCAGATATATATGGGTGGTAAGAGAGAGTCAGATATATATGGGTGGTAAGAGAGAGTCAGATATATATGAGTGGTAAGAGAGAGTCAGATATATATGGGTGGTAAGAGAGAGTCAGATATATATGGGTGGTAAGAGAGAGTCAGATATATATGGGTGGTAAGAGAGAGTCAGATATATATGGGTGGTAAGAGAGTCAGATATATATGGGTGGTAAGAGTCAGATATATATGGGTGGTAGAGAGAGTCAGATATATATGGGTGGTAAGAGTCAGATATATGGGTGGTAAGAGAGAGTCAGATATATATG
>WNGS01063839.1:10193637-10204775 GCA_020271785.1 Procambarus virginalis
GGTATTAGAGATAAATGGCTCGAGGTAAAAAGGTAGGATGCTCCGCAACACACCAGAACTGGTCCCAGACTACTGAGATTGACCCCCTGGGTATTCTCTGTACGAATGCATTTATGTATGTCCTACGTTCGTCACCCAGACTTAATGTCCTGTCTCTACTGTCCACCACGCCATGTGGCTCTGTCTACCAGGGAGACAGTGTGGGCAGGTGGCAGGTTTCGCATCCACACTGTCTCAGGACCCTCCTTGATAGGCTTCAGGGGTGAGAGAGAGAGAGAGAGCGAGAGAGAGGAGAGAGAGAGAGAGGAGAGAGAGAGAGAGAGAGAGAGAGAGGAGAGAGAGAGGAGAGAGAGGAGGAGAGGAGAGACAGGAGGGAAGAGAATAAACTATTTTACATAACTATTTTAACTCGAGAATTAAATTATTCACCTTTTTTCATCCTGGAAGGCATCATTGTCCAACATTGGGACTGACCTCATTGTATTCTGCTTTAGACAGACGAGTTTCGTTGGTGGCGATTGGGTGGTATTCTCCAGTGATCTCGCAGATGTCAATGCAGACGAAGCCGTTGGTGTCTGTTCCATCTCTCAGAAGCTACTTCGTTTTTCAGATGTACCTGTCATAACGCGAGCTGCACGCGTTTGATAGATGCGAAGGAGAGAGAGAGAGAGGGAGTTATCACGGCAAGCCATTACGACTATATAGCACTTGGAAGTTGATAGATGGGAGTTACGCCAAAGAACAAATAAATTTTATGTGTGACGTTTTCCCCGTGCGTTGCTCGTATCACAAAGGAGGAGGTGGAAACCGGTTCTCTCTCCATTGGCTACACAAGTGTTACTCATGGGGGTGAATAATGGAACACCCACGCTGCATATCACACGCCATGTGTCAGGACGGACCGACACTTCGTCAATTCCTTTGTTTTCAGACGTGTACGTTGGGGTTCTAATTTCAGCCATGTGATTGTGACTCTACTGTCTGTAGAGGACACCATCCATTATCCTGCTAACAGCCACGCAACTCCGCCTACAATGTGCTGAGTTATAGGAACAGACAATCTGGTTCTCCAGCTGTTCCTTTCAGCCATCTGTGCCTTAGACAAGTTCCTCTATGGATCTGTACCTTTGACATGACCGGTCTGGTATCTTTCTGCTCTTGTATTATCATCCCTGAATAATGTACAGACACTGGTGAGTATTGTGACGCCGGTCCGGTGCTGTATAGCTCTCAAAGCTTAGTGCTTGAGCCTCGGCTTGGAGCAGCTGCTGGGTATCTTGTCAGTGTTTAATGGCCGCACTGCTGAACCAAAGCTGTTGACGTTCAAACTTTTTAGCTTAAAACTAACTGGACTGTTGATGTTTAAGATTCAGCTAGTGGGAACTAAAAGTTCCAAGTAGCACGGGCACGGGCTATGGTGAGCCCGTGATGGACTTAGCTGGCACAGGAGCAAGGCTGAAACTTGAACTAACTGACTATACGATTCAACTTTATATAACCAAGAGCGAAATAGGTGCTTGTAAATTCCTGACAGGTGTCACCTCCATACCACCAGACCTCAGAGCATGGCCAACTGCTCGTTATTAATAATAATAAGTCAGACTTAATAAGCCATTGGTCTGGGAAACATCAATCAATTAAATGTTAGCAGGCGGAACTAAAGAGGTGAAGCTCAACCCCCCAGCACGCAACATTTAGGTGAGAGCCAATAGACGAGGACCTCCACCCACTTACCAAGGCACATTTTCTCGCGTGCGAAATTCAATCTAACATTTATTGCCTGACCAGAAACTAAGTTATATTTATATCCCTATTTTTCTCGTGTGAGCGAGAGAGTAGAAGGTTCATAGAGGCCTGGAGACACTCCTCTCTTCCTCTTCTTCACTGTAATTGTCCCACTCTCTCTCTCTCTTCCTCCTCTCTCTCTCTCTCTCTCTCTCTCTCTCTCTCTCTCTCCTACTCTCTCTGCTCTCTCCTCATCCGGATCTCTCTCTCTCTCTCGTCCTCTCTCCTCTTCTCTCTCCTCTCTCTCCTCATCTCTCTCATTTCTCTCTCTCTCTTCTCCTTTCTCTCTCCCTACTCTCTCCTCTCTCCTCACTACTCTCTCTCTCTCTCACGGTCTCTCACTCTCATTCCTCTCTCCCTTCTCTCTCCTCTCATCTCCTCTCTCCTCTCCCTCCATCTCTCATCTCCCTCTCTCCTGCTCTCTCTCCTCTCTCCTCTCTCTCCATCGGTTTCTGCAATAGTACTGCCCAAAGACTGTATTACTGAGTGCCAGTCCTCCTCAACGACCTAACTACCCCTCAGATCCGCCCCGGACTGCTTAACTAGCAAATCCCTAGACTAATGACCGTCTCGAGCAATTAATCAGGTAGCAAAACTTGCCTCGAGGCAAACGGTTATCAGCCTAAATGCGACGCTAAACTTAAATGACATGATTCAGTTAACGAAGAATTAACGACCGCCTCGGGGAATGAGTTCAAACAAGTGCCTGATAGCGGAAACAGGTATTAATTAAAAGCAATTAAACGAAATGGTCGCTCGAAGAGATTAAGCATTTACCGAGTCTCAAATTTAATGAAATAGTGTGAAAATTGAAGAAATGACACACAATTTAGCCCATTGAGTCCAAATAGGGATTTTAGAAAGGTATGCCAAACGATACGAACTGTTTTGAAAAAGAGGCTAAAAATTAAATGGATTTTCTGATTTGTGAAGATCCGGTAAAAAGGGGTCAATGATGTGGAAAGGAAAGATAAAGTTAGTTGAGCTGTTAAGATGTTCAAAAAAAAATAGATTTAGGCGAACGGCCCGTGGGTTAACGGAACGAGGGTGTACATGAGATACTAAATTACTAAATTCCGCACCGATCACAAACATACAAAAAGTAACGAAACGTAGGTTTGGTGTCTCTGTTTTTTCCATCCTATGCCCTTTCTCCCTCCTTCTTCCCCGCTTTTCTCTCTCTAACCCGTCCTACACCTACCATTATACCTCTCCCCTCTTCCTCATCCCCTCTCCTCACTTTCCCCCTCTCCCTCCTCTCCTTCTCTTCCCCTCCTTCACTTTCGTCTAATATCCGGGCTGTGGACTTAAGTCCTCTATCTCTTTTAATAAAGCCTCTGGTGTAATATAGGCTTAGAGTAACTTTAGAAAGCCCTACACACACAAATCACAATAGCGTGGTGCATCAAATGAACAAAGTCCACCAAGGGTCGTTGATTAGGGTTCGAACCTACGTCCCGAGAGCATCCCAGACGCCTGCCTTTAATCCTTTCCATTTTTTTTTCTCCTACGAGAGATAAAATGCCTCTAAAGCCCCTCAGGCTTTTCTCCCTTCTTATGGAGAAAGAAGCGCAAGCAGAGAAAGAAGGCTCTTTCCTGCTTCCTGCGTATAATATATTATTAAGAAGCGGCCCAGTACGTGAGACATTATCTTTTGAATATTTCAAGTTCATCAATTATTAGCATAATTTTTGGATAATTGTAACTGGAAGCCGGGCTGCTCACGTGAGGAGGGCCTAATAATTGTCAGAATTATTTGTACGCTGCACAATAAAGGTAATTGAAAAGTTGATGATATTCACACTGTGAATAATGGCCACAAATGTGGGCTATAATTTGTACTTTGTTGCTGAAGTGTGCCGTGGACTGTGTATAGTTGTTTTAGACTCAGAACAAGTCGTTCCAGTAGCACGGGTTATGGTGAGCCCGTAAGGGGAGGCTCTTTGGAGCCATTATCTGTATAAATGGCTGATATATGAGAGTCCGTCTCGGATGGGGTCTTCATAGTGGTTCTCAGTCCCGGAGGGCTGCCTGTACCAGTTATGGTGGCGGTTAGTGTAGAGAATTTTGTGTTAAACGCCTCGACTTTTATTGAATAGCGGGTCGCCTGTATCTGTGTAAATATACACCAGGTCGAGCGGGCCTAGTAAACTAATATTTGTTTAAAGTGTACAATGAATACAATATGGTGTTTATTAAGTGTAGTTTATAAGAATACAGCTGTAGATTATGCAAACTCAACACAGTGATAATATTTTCTGCACCTTTTCATATTTTGTTCATAAAGGCTCGACTTTGAACAACAATAATTATGCGGCAATTTCCTATTTATAACATAAATGAACTTTAATACAAAACATATTTTTTACTGTTATTATTATTAAACATCTTTATTGACGAAAATTAATTACATGTTGCCCAATCTGAGGATTTTGATAAAGCCTTTTTAAAGTGAGGATAATGCTACTATTCACTGTCACACAGGACAGGAGGGCCATACACAAGACAATAAGTATAAATTGTAGGCTGAAGCACATATATATCATGGTTATAATCAATGTTTTAATGTATTGATATGTGAAAACAACTCTATTGTGCACTGTCCCACACAAGGGCAGGGATGGGTTCATAAGTGATAGCAGCTTATATGGTACTTATAAGTAAAAATTGTGTCTCATGTCTTTAAAATGGACAAAGCAAATTTTGGATAACTTGTTAAGAAGTCGTCCAGAACACCTGAGTCAATAAAATATTAACACAGTTGGTGGTACAAGAGGCCAGGAGGTCCTAGGTCTAGCTTTTTTTTTACTGGAAGTTTACTCTGCAGTGTTCAACGTAAGTTATGAACACTTCACAGTGCTACATAGTCCGTAATGACTTGGCACTTTCCCCTTGATATCCCTCCCTGAACAAATCTACAGGGCCGTGACGAGGATTCCGAACCTGCGTGTCCGAGAGCATCCCCAAACGCCCGCCTTAAATCGACTTGGCTACGACATGGTCAAAAGAATTTCCCTCCCTCCTCGTCAGCACATTTGAATATTTACTAAAGTGAAACATTGTCTAATTACAGGGACAGAAGTATTCCTCATAAATCAAGTATGTCCGAAGTAATGACTTATAAATGGATATCACGAGGAACTTAGAAACTCATCGGATACGTACATTAATCGTAAATGAATAATGAATGGGGATGAATGATGAAATTCATTCCTCATGAATGAACTGTTTCTCATTCAATGCCACAGGTAACTCGTCTTACTACCGGCACAGGTACAACCCACCCTACCTAGCGCTACAGGTAAACTCTCCCTGCCTAGCGCCACAGGTAAACCCACTCTCCCTAGCGCCACAGGTAAACCCACTCTCCCTAGCGCCACAGGTAAACCCCACCCTCACCCATCGCCACCACAGGTAAACTTCCGCCCGTGCCACTAACCTAGTTACCAAACACTCTGTGGTGGCTCAGACAAGTTTGGCAAGGTAACGTAAAAACGCCTGGCTGGCGTAAGGCTAAATACAAAAAAAAGTTTAGCGGAAAGCTAGAAGAAAGTTTGGAGAAAGTTAAGAGCCGGTTACTCATAGGTTGTGCGGAGTGTGGGGGGGGGGGAGGGTGGGGAGGTTCAGACCAACTTGCACTCCTTTTCTCAGTATACCCTCCAACTTTGGCCCCGTTAGCCTCGGGGGTTCTCATTTCTCTACTCCTACGGTCTTCTCGGTTTCTATTTCCCCAGCTTTTCCTTCTTTTTCTGGTTCAGGTTTTCCTACGTCTCCTCACGTTTTCCTTGGTCTCATAGTTCACGTCTTCACGTTTTCTGAGGGAACTCACCCTCTCCTTATCTGTTTATATTTTTATTTACAATTAATTGATGTGCTGTTTTATATCTTTGCTAATTGTTTCTTTGGTGTAATTTTTGGTTTCTTGTTCTTCATCTTTATTGTTTGTACCTTTATATTCCTCCTCTTTCTGATGTCTTCCTGCTTCCTACCACACTAAGGAAACGGCCACAGAGCCCTATCCCCCAACTCTCTCGCTATCTCTCTCTCTCTCTCTCTTCTCTCTCTCCTATATCTCGAGTATATATCTCTTCTCTTTCTATCTCTCTCTCTCTCTCTCCACCTAAAATTTTCTTCATATTTCGGGTGAGAACTCCTTGTAGAAAGTGGGGCACCGGAAGAGACACGGAAGGGGTAGGCAAGGAGAGGGGCAGCCCGAGAGGAGGGAACCACGGGAAGGGGGACGGGAGGGAAAAGCTACGGGAAGGAAACGCAGATAACACACGATCCGTCAATAACCTTATCTTAGCTTCTCGACTTCAATTACGCCATGAGGGAACAGAGGAAGAAAATGGGAGAGACGTGAAAAAAGGAGGGAAAGGAGAAGAGAAAAGAGGAGGAACAGAGGTCAGGAAGAAAGAGTGGAAACATTGAAGGACAACAGAGATTTAGAGGTGCTGAACGCCTGTTAAAATGGCTTTGATCGTTGGTAAACTAGATGAAGACTCTTAAAACAGCTCCTATTTAGCCCCTAACTACCATAGCCTCTCCAGGAGGCCTGGTCGACGACCGGGCCGCGGGGACGCTAAGCCCCGGAAGCACATCAAGGTAGCCCTACTTAGCGCCACAGGTAAACTCGCCCTAGTTTAGTCAAGTCTTCAAGTCTTCAAGTCATCAAGTCTTCAAGTCAAGTCATCAAGTCAAAAATAGTATGCAAGACCGAAAAGACTGTATCATTCAAAATATTATATCTTTCTAGCTTTTCAGAATAAAAACTTAGAATGATATAGTGGCTAAAGACCAGAACTTTCCCAAACTCATGCGCGTTCACACAAGGAGGAAAATGACAGTCAAAGATCACGTGAGTAGTTTAGGAAGAGGAAGGAACTTTTCAATAGCAAAGGACAGAAAAGAGTGAAGAACGCAAACAAGAGAGTTCAGATCTATACAAAAAGACCGCCAGAGTGGAGGCTGAGGACAGGAGCCACACAGGAACAACAGCAAGAAGTGTAAAAATAGCTAAAGAGGGGGATTAAAAGACAATTGGAGAACAAAGACGCAACAGATGCTAGATGCAACAGTACCAAGATGCAACACGACCCAGAAGCAGAAGGACCAGACCAAGGATGAGAAGCTCTCCATCACCCAATATTCAGATAAACTCCAAGAACTCTATAAAAGACCAAACAAAGCCTCAGTATTCAAGGAACACTAACCTCTTAAGATCAGTGCCACTGACATGCGTCCCCTTTGCAGTGTTCTGAATAAAGTTTTGTGCAATATTGCAAGGCCTGTAATGGATCAGCTTGGCAATGGAGAAGCAATACTTGTTCAGAGGGAGGAGCAAAACAAGATTAGAGTTCTAAAATATTTGCTTCACACTTTCGGATGCACTCTCGCACACTAACTCACTCACTCTCTTATACCCATGTGCACGCAAGATGCACACTCACACGCATACGCGGGTGTGTGTTGACTCACTTGGTGAAGATGTCAGAGGTAGGGGGGATACCAGCTGCAGGTGTGTAGATGTAAGGGGGTTCAGGGGTTCAGATGTAAGCTCTTGCTCGAGCTTATGTCTCACACTGGGGGCGTCTGCCTCCCACTGGGGGCGTCTCCCCCCTTGCTGTAGCCATATTCATCACGCCGGAGCCATCTACCTCACACTGGGGGCATCTTCCTCGCTCTGGAGTTGTCATCATTCGTGTAAATTATGTGTAAAAGAACTTGAGAGTTTTTAGCCCGGGATTTTCGGCCGCTTCCTGGAGAAGGAAGGAGGGCGAGGAGGAGAGGAGAGGAGGAGAAGAAGGTGAAGAAGATGAAGTAGAAGGAGGAAGAATTAGGAGGGAAAATAGGAATCTGGGAAATAGTTGTTTTTTTTTTGCCCTGTGCTTCAAAAGTACAGCGAATGGTGGCAGAAGGAAGAGAAGGATGAGTGCAGGAATTAGGAAGAGAAGAAGAAGAGATGGAAGAGGTACGACAAATGTAAATATAAGAAGATATATAGAGAAGATACTCCCGCATCTCTCTCATCCCTCTTCCAATCTCCCAATCATCCCTTCACACTTCCCTTCCCTCGCTCTACCCCACAATTCCCTTCTCTCCCCATCCCACTCCCCCCCCCCTCCCCCGTCCCTCAGCCATCACTCACGGAGCTGTCAAGACATTGTAGTTATCTTCCTCATCCCAGCCAAGAATGTGTCTCATCCCAGGCAAGAATGTGTCTCATTCCAGCCAAGAATGTGTCTCATCCCAGCCAAGCATGTGTCTCATCCCAGCCAAGAATGTGTCTCATCCCAGCCAAGAATGTGTCTCATTCCAGCCAAGAATGTGTCTCATCCCAGCCAAGAATGTGTCTCATCCCAGCCAAGAATGTGTCTCATCCCAGCCAAGAATGTGTCTCATCCCAGCCAAGCATGTGTCTCATCCCAGCCAAGCATGTGTCTCATCCCAGCCAAGCATGTGTCTCATCCCAGCCAAGAATGTGTCTCATCCCAGCCAAGAATGTGTCTCATCCCAGCCAAGAATGTGTCTCATCCCAGCCAAGCATGTGTCTCATCCCAGCCAAGAATGTGTCTCATCCCAGCCAAGAAAGTGTCTCATCCCAGTCAAGAATGTGTCTCATCCCAGCCAAGAATGTGTCTCATCCCAGCCAAGAATGTGTCTCATCCCAGCCAAGCATGTGTCTCATCCCAGCCAAGAATGTGTCTCATCCCAGCCAAGAAAGTGTCTCATCCCAGTCAAGAATGTGTCTCATCCCAGTCAAGAATGTGTCTCATCCCAGCCAAGAATGTGTCTCATCCCAGCCAAGAAAGTGTCTCATCCCAGCCAAGAATGTCTCATCTCATCCAAGAATGTGTCTCATCCCAGTCAAGAATGTGTCTCATCCAAGCCAAGCATGTGTCTCATCCCAGCCAAGAATGTGTCTCATCCCAGCCAAGAATGTGTCTCATCCCAGCCAAGAATGTGTCTCATCCCAGCCAAGAATGTGTCTCATCCCAGCCAAGAATGTGTCTCATCCCAGCCAAGAATGTGTCTCATCCCAGCCAAGAATGTGTCTCATCCCAGCCAAGAATGTGTCTCATCCCAGTCAAGAATGTGTCTCATCCCAGCCAAGAATGTGTCTCATCCCAGCCAAGAATGTGTCTCATCTCAGCCAAGAATGTGTCTCATCTCAGCCAAGAATGTGTCTCATCCCAGCCAAGCATGTGTCTCATCCCAGCCAAGAATGTGTCTCATCCCAGCCAAGAATGTGTCTCATCCCAGCCAAGCATGTGTCTCATCCCAGCCAAGAATGTGTCTCATCCCAGCCAAGAATGTGTCTCATCCCAGCCAAGAATGTCTCATCTCATCCAAGAATGTGTCTCATCCCAGCCAAGAAAGTGTCTCATCCCAGCCAAGAATGTGTCTCATCCTAACGAGGGGTGTGTCTCATTGCAGCGCATTGTGTTTCATAGCGATAAATAGGTTTCGTCATATAGGCGAATTTGTCTCATCTTGGCGAGGAAGGATATATCACAATATATATACATATATATATATGTCTCATTAAATATGACCGCATATTCTGTATTTACTATCTTCTGATTTAGGGCTTCTATCCCTCTAACTATTTCTTAGCATCAGGGCTTAGCTGAAATAGGATTCCTATTCAGCTAAGCCCTGATGCTAAGAAAATAGTTAGAGGGATAGAAGCCCTAAATCAGAAGATAGTAAATACAGAATATGCGGTCATATTTAATGAGACATGTTTAAAAGAAAACCTGCTGCCAGTATACACCAATATATATATATATATATATATATATATATATATATATATATATATATATATATATATATATATATATATATATATATATATATATATATATATATATATATATATGAAACCAGAAGTTTCACTAAGTTACAACTCTCATTGCAAATTAAATTGCTTTGCAATTCGATTATTTAATAGTTAATGACCATTAACGCGAGCGAGTTTTGTATTAAATGAGTAAATGGGTTTATGTTTACTAATTAAATAATGCCTGATCAAACCATCCACGAGGCATGATTGTCAGCATAATAATTGAATCAAATGCCTCTCTGCTCTATGATAGGAGTTCATTCAAGATCAAAGTCTCTTTTATGACTGTTTTAGGACTGTTTTATTGCCCCATTAACTGTTTTTACATGTCTAACAATCCTCTAAAGGAGATTTTTGATTTTGGAAATTGTTGAAGATTTTGGAGTATATTTGGAAGTTGCAGAGCACGAAGATGTAGATGTTGGGAATGATGCTGTAGAATTTAGTTATGAAAGTGTATGTTGCAAGGAATATGGAAACAGGAAATGCGTTTGAACTGATAACTATAAATAATAGAGGATAGTAAAGGAGAGAGAACCGGAAACACACAAAAGAGAGGAGAGATGTTCCATCAAGAGAGATGGTCCACGAGCTGCTGGCCTGAAAGGGAAATTGGTCACTGGGGGTGAGATTGATCAAGAATGTTATATAATATATATATATCAAAGGGAGTCTGACTAGATGCAAACTAGGCCAGGAGATAGAGTGGATAAACTTGACAGGGAGGTTGGAAATAGGTAAATTAAGAAGAGACATTCAAATGGGGCAGACCAAAAAGATATATAAATCAGGATATATATATATAATAAGCGCGAAAGTAAAGTAGACCCACAATAGAGATAAACTGCGGTTGTAATAAATGGACTCAATAAAGGAGCGGAAGAGCAAAAAAGGGAGAGAGTGGAAAGGGAGACTGATAGAGGAATTGTCCCTCGCCGAGAAAGAGCTGCCATTTGGTATAAGATGTAATGGGTCTCGGACGCTGGGTAATGGTGTTGTTAAATGGTCCGGTTGTTTGGGGGGAGAAGGTCCTATCAGTCGTGTTGGATCCTTCTGTGATACAATGGAAACTTTTCAATTCTTTGTTTTATGTAATAAAAATGATAAAAAATAATAGCATTGTTAATAATGATGATGATAATTAATAATCTTAGAAGTAGTAGTAGTACTAATAATAGTCATATTTTTTTATTTATTTCTTATGTCATTTATTGTTCATTTTCTTCCATTTCTTCCTCTTCTTTTTCCTTGCCTCTTTTAACATTATTATTATTTTTGTAGTAGTTTTATTGACATAGTTAACATTATTATTTTTTCATCCTTATACTAGAATACTTTCTTGTAATTGTGTCTGGTTATTGGGCAATTTAGCGCCCAATAACCTCGAAGTCCTGTACACAGTTTATTGTGTTCACATTTCAAACCCGGCCATGAAACTGAAGCTGTGGAGATAGCAAGAGTGTACTGAACATATTGTGTGGTACTGAACTGTGGTAATGTACTG
>WNGS01063839.1:10205775-10227996 GCA_020271785.1 Procambarus virginalis
TATTCGAATACAACGTCGTGTCAAAATTTTCGAAGCAATCGGTAAAGAGATTTCGGAGATTAGCGATTTAAACAAACGAACATTTACATTGAACAAATCCATAAGAGCCGTGACCAGGTTTCACAATCAGGTCAGTAGAACTTCCGGTTGCAATTCTTTTACCATGTCGTAGCTCAGTCGATTAAGGCTGCGTCTGGGATCCTCCAGACGTAGGTTCGAACCTTCGTCACGGCCCTTGTGGATTTGTTCATTTGATGCATCACGCTATTGTGATTTCTGTGTGGAAAATTTACATTTTTATTTGTATTAGATATGCGGTAAAACCACAAGAAATAAGAAACAGGTAACCTGGAGAACATTAACAATGAGTAAAACATTAACAATGAGAAACCTCACCGGGAGTGGAGTAGAGACGGTAGGACAGAGGAAGGGAACAGAACTGTTAGCAATTGCTGGACTGTGTGCAGAGAAGAGAAAACAAAATAAGAGTAAGAAATAGGAGGAATTTGCAGATATAATTTGGAAGTATCAGAAACTTGAAGGAAATCTGGCAAGACATAAGGTAAAAAGTATAATTTTATTGCGCCCTTTGCCTCGAAATGTAGACGAATGGACAGAAGCTGCCAAAATTAGTTTATTACTCGCTATAACGAGAGTCGTTAAATTCCTGGAAAGACCAAGGAGGAACTTGATATTTCCAGCAGGCAAGAGTGGGGGATGTCACTTGCACAGACATTATCCGGGATGAAGTATTAATGACAATTTAAAATTGGAAATCTAGCGCCCCTCGTTAAGATAGAGGAACTTATGAAATACATAACATCTAGCTCTTATGGAGAAAGTCCATGTTGACTTCTTTAATTACTGATAAAAGGGCAGAATTCCCGGTAAATATAAAAAAAGCTTTAATCGTTCCTATCCCTAAAGCCAAAAGAGGATATAGACTTCTCATTTTAACTTCGCGTTTCAATAAAATGATGAAGAAGATAATTCTATATTTACTTACACTTGGGAGCTCAGCTGTCCACTAATCTGAGCTCCTCAAATGCAAATGTATCTCTGACTGTATATTAAAAAATACAGTATGTATCTAATAAAATGATAACAGTGGTGTATTTACTGACTTGCTGGAGCCTTTTATAAAGGGAAATAAGTGAGTCATCTTATATAATCTACCTAAAGTCGGTGTAAATTGAGATTTGTTCACTGGATAGATGATTATCTTCATGAAAGAAAAGCTCAGGTGTGGTATCAAGGTCTTATATATCAGCTGTAATATTCATCAAACTCGGCACACTTCAAGGAGGAGTGTTAAGCCCACCCTGTTTAATATATAGTAGTGAATACGATAGCATCCGAGAAATGTTCATAAAATGTAACTCCACTCATATATGAAGATGATATTTGGTTTCAGGGCAAATATATTTTAACATTTCAACGGTGCTGGGCAAGTTCTGAGAGCTGTCACCGTATGGGATTGGTTGTTAACGAAAACAAAACCAGGTTTAAATGTAGTAGTCGCAAGCTCACTATATTAGAAATACACGGGAATAACAGTTAAAATATGTAAGTATTTAGGCACAGGTATATTAGCTATATCCATGAGAGTTTGGAAGTTTGGAGTTGAACTGTCTGTTGAGCCAATGTGGGAAGAGATAATTACTGTCTATTATGTCGCACATCATTTCTTGTTTTGGTAAAGGGAGACAGTAATAATAATAATAATAATAATAATAGATGTAGAGAAATCACATTAACGTGATGTATCAATAAAAAAAACATTAGGACGTGGATTTACTTGCTAGAGCAAGCCAGCCGTGACGCGGATTGAAACTTATGCTCTGGGTAGTCTCAAGGAAACACCTTGAGACTACCCAGTGATCACTGAAACATCAGTGATCACGTCTAAGGAAACACCTTAGACGACATGGTCAAAAGTATTGCAACTTGGGATTCAAATGAATCCTCAAGGGTTCCTGAGGCTTCCATTGAAGCCGAAACAGGGTTTCACACATTCTCCCTCCTCCCCCATGCGCTAGAGCATAGGTTCGAATCCTCGTTTCACGTATTCTTGTTATTATGTTATTAGACAAGGCTGATGAATGCAAGCCTTTCATATATGAGGCATTTAGAGCAAGGCATTTGGAGAAAACATCTCTCACACCTCACCCAGCGGTGAGGTGTGAGGCAATATAAGCTGCGGCAATAGTGTGTGTGTTACATTAGTCCCTCACGACTGAAAGTACCAGAAGGTCATCCTACACAACAGAAGACAAAATGCTGGTCCAGGTTCTGAAAGTCTTCTTTGCCATACTCGGAGCTCTGCTGTTTTCTGCAGTCTTCATCCTTACCGTAGAACTTGCCCTTCGGAGAATGATCCTAAATCCGCTTCAAGTTCACGTACCGGACTCTCATGAAAATAACCGGTTTCTGGAGCTTGGAGTTGATGGAAAACACAATGAGAGCTTCCTTCCCCCCGTGCTGAAGCGGCTCCGTCGACACCACCACCCGTCGCCTCACAGGCACCTCGGAGCAAGCAACTACGACGGCGAGATGAGCGACTACGTGATAGTGAAGGGCTGTCAAAACGCTTCGAGATCAAGTCAAGAAGAAGAAGAAGAAGAAGAAGAAGAAGTTGTAGTCCCCGCCCGCCACCTCGTGTGACACCTGTTCACGAAATGTCCCGCTTTAAGAAGGCCAGGTTAGTTAACAAGTTTCTGCAACGAAGAACTTAACGGGAATAATGACCACGTGTCTGAACATGAGATGACAAGATCACCTCTAACACTATTTATTACACGAACAAATCCACAAGGGCCGTGGCGAGGATTCGAACCTGCGTCCGAGAGCATCCCAGACCATTGTTATTCGATGCAACGGCTGGCCACAGGCCGGACTCGGGGAGTAGAAGAACTCTCGAAACCCTCCACAGGTATTCACGGTGAATTGTAAACACTTTGACTGTTATTTAGACAATAACACATTATATACATGATGTTATTGCACTTTTGTGATTTTGTATCTTTGCAATAAATGTATTTCGAGATATAAACATTTCTTTCCTTGAGACCTAACATGAGTTGCTTGGATGAGATGGATTCCAATAAGAACATAAAAACAAAGGTAACTGCAGAAGGCCTATTGGCCCATACGAGGCAGCTCCTATTTATAACCGCCCAATCCCACTCATATACACGTCCAACCCGCGCTTGAAACAATCAAGGGACCCCACCTCCACCAAGCCACGTGGCAACTGGTTCCACAAATCAACAACCCTGTTACTGAACCAGTCTTTACCCAGGATATAGGAATATGGATGAAAGGGGGATGAATAGGTATATGGGTGAAAGAAGGTTGGATTTAACCCCTGGACTACCAATCATCCAACACAGGGCGACCTATTCTATTACCTCCCCTTCTCTGATGGGTCCATCCAGCCACTTGCATCTGTGTCACAAATTACTGTTTGATTGAACGTGCTTTGTCACATGTTCACAAGACGCCAGTGTGACACAGAACATCCCCGCAAGTGCCACAGTAGTAGCTACTGTACTCACCTCACCTAATTGTACTTGCGGGGGTTGAGCTTTGGCTCTTGGTCCCGGTTTCTGTGGCTACTCCTGGTATTTTTGCACGTCAGGGCACGTTACACCCCAGTATAAGCCAGGGCACGTACTAAATGCCTTTAATGTAACTAAAAGGGTACTGTGGGTACTCCTGGTATTAATTGGTATTAAACTAATGCATAAGAGGCAGTTGCATTAGAGAAAGATTTAGACTTGGATATAACAAAAACAGCAAAACTAGCAAACATGAAAGGAATTTAAAAGGCTAAAGAGGGACACATTCAGAGAGGAAGACCAGAGAAGATATGATCACAATATACAAGATCTTGGGGAGTATATTTTTAAGAATAAATATTTTTAAGATTTATATTTTAATTTATATTATATTTATATTTTTATTTATAGATTTATATTTTTATATTTAAGATTTTTTTTATTTATATTTTTAAGAAATTAAGTATATTTTTATAGAATATTTTTAAGGAAGTAAGTAATAATTACAGGAAAGAATCAAGCCAGGAAGACGATGTAATGTTAAGATAAGATAACCAGAACAAAAGGGTACAAGGTGTAGAGACATTGATACAACAGAGATAAGAAATGATTCATATGCAGCAAGAACTTGCAAGCAATGGACTGAGGTGGCGGAAGAAACCTCTGATCACAGCTTTATGAGCAAGGATGAAATAGACTGAAGTGGCAGAAGAAATCTCTCATCACAGCTTTAAGAGCAAGGATGAATTAGTAAGCAATATTCAGGATGTTACACAAAAATCCACCAGGAACTACAATCAGCGAGTCGGGGCTCAAGAACTACAACCCGCACCAATTCGGCACAGTTAGGTCAGCGCATACTTCAACAACCATTGCCCACACAGATGAACACAACTAGGTGAATACACATGTCTGTGGGACCTCTGAACAAAGCCAGTAATTACCCAAGAGTGGAACATCAAAGCTAATTTACAGACTTCAATCCGCTCTCAAAATACCAACACATTTTTAGCCTCAACAAATTTACGAGTGATAAATTCTAACAAGAGACACAGTGCAGGTTTTTATTTACATTTTTTTTACCTGCTGTAACGACGGTTTATCTTTTGACAAACAGGTAAACGCGGGGGGAATTAAAATTGCTTCAGTGTTCTTGTTATTCTATTGTTTATCTTTGACTGAAATGTGCTACGATGTGTATAGAGGTTTGTCATGTCTGAAAGCAATGTTGCAGATGTGGCGGTGGTGTTTGTGGAGGAATTGTGTGTGTGTGTGTGTGTGTGTGTGTGTGTGTGTGTGTGTGTGTGTGTGTGTGAGCACCTCTAGGGGGGGGGGGTGGCGTGGCCACCTTTTTTGGAACTCGTTGGAAGTTAACGAGACATTAAACTGCTAGAGACTACGTCAACATTAAGGTAGTCTGGACAACCATTAAGGTAGTCTGGACAACCATTAAGGTAGTCTGGACAACCAGTAAGGTAGTCTGGACAACCATTAAGGTAGCCTAGACAACCATTAAGGTAGCCTGGACAACCACTAAGGTAGGAATCGAACCTGGAAGGAATCGCTCACGGGTTGAAGGAATGCCAGCAGCCATAGGGCAGGAGCAGACTGACCCCCAGACATAATGTCTCAGGTTCTAGTACACAAAACCTCTTGAAGCACGAGAAATAACAGAGCGAAGGAAAATAAGAATGCTAAATAAGCTGGATAATCTAGTAGCCATAAACGACAAATGAATCACTCTAAATCAGGAATGAACACAACACCGCGGGAGTATATATATATATATAGCCCTTGACTGATTTGACTAATATGGATAAAAAATACAGTATCTTCAATAATAGAGATAACTTCGTTATGATAATAATGATCGAAGGAGGTTACCAGAGAAAGCAACACCTAACAGGGCCAAAGGAGAGTCTAATATCCAAACCTCACACATCATGACTTCGTGTGACTTCATGTCGTGACTTCTTCGTGTTCTGATGAGTGGCTTGGGCATCGTATCTTCAGCCACGTTACTGTGACTCATCGTCTGCATTAGAACGTCATTTAGAAGCCTAAACCGAGACTCTTTCGAAACAATCTACGAAGCTCTTGTTAGAATAATACTGGAATATGCACTATACCGGCCTGGGACAAGCATAAAAAGACATTGTAAAGCATAAAACCTAAATTGAAAGAGTACAAAGCCATGAAGATAAGTCAAATGAACAACGCCTCCCATCCTTTGAGGAAAGAAGAAAACAAGGGGGCATATGATCGCAACATACAAGATACTGAGGGGAAATTGACAAGGTGGACAAAGATGAGAGAAAGAAGGACGAGTGGACATAAGTGGAAGCTGGAAACGCCAATGAGCCGAAGGAATGAAATATTCATAGCCTACAAGGATGGTTAACAAGTATAATGCATTGAAAGAAGTTGTGGAAGCCACCTCCATTTATTTATTTATATTTATAAGATGGTACATTGGGTCTATTCTCAGAGTACAGAGACTTGAAGTTTTACATTCTGTAAANGGATGCGGCCGTCCTCACAGCTGAACTTGAAAACTTCATCCTAAAAGAATGTCTTAACCGAAAACGAGGAGAATAAATGGGGAGGTAAATGTAACAGCCCCATAAGTGCAATTAGTACTAAGTATGACAGTCAGGAAATGTACTTATTACACAGTATTAAACCGTACTGTCAATTCGGAGGATGGGTTGCGTTAATGGGTGATCGGAATGTTTTTTGTTCTCAAATATACTTATTATTATATATTGCAAGTTGGTCTTATAGGAACCTTGGGTAGGTTTGGTTAGTTTTGGCTATGTTGGGTTTATTTGTTTCGACAGTAGTGGGTGAAGCATTTAGAGAAGTGCCCGCTAACAAGGGAAGTGAACGAGGCGTCCAGGATGTAATTACCGGAGATGTCAGACTGTCAGCCTCGCTACGATCCCACTTGACGGTCATTCAGGTTCACGGGATTGTCATTCACCTCCGCCTTTCACTTTGCCTCAATTCACGTTCATTTGACTTTCGATTCATCTTCACCTGACCTCATTTCATTATGTTGTTGTTATAGATTTAGCTACTCAGAACGAAGTGTCCATGTAGCACGGGCTATGGTGAGCCCGTAATTGAGCTCGGTTATTCGTGATAACCTTGTTACTGTGATATTTTGGGTCAAGTTTACAATGGAGGTGGGGATTCCTCCGTTTTACTGGTTTATTTTTCGCTTCTGTTTTAGTGCACTGGTTTTAGTCTTGTTTTAATACCATTATCTTGGTGGCAGATGTAGCTGCAGAATGGTCACTAGTGAGTCCCATTCCTCAACAGCTTTTCTATCATTGTAGTCGCTGTGGAATGTGCATCTAATGCAGCTGCTGTCGTTGATTAATGTTGAGTTTGATGCGCAGGGCTTTAGTAGCTTCACATTCCAGTAAGTAATGCAATAGTGGCGCCTCTGCTTCTGTTCCACACTATGACACACATTAACTATTGGGTTCATTACCTCCCAGCAGCACTTGTAACCAAGTCTGAGTCTGTGTATGGCTACTGCAATGTCTCTGGATATCTTTTTGCCAGGCTTGAAAGAGGAGTAACCAGTGGCTTGTTCGTACCACATCGCAGTGGATCTTCCTTCTGCTACTTTGGCTCTGTGCCTTTCATGTGATAATGAAATGCACAGAGCCGCTACACCCCGTCCTCTTAAAAATAACGTCACTTTTGGCTCGTATGCGCGCTATGGCCAAATTTGGACGTAATTTGAAATGAAATCGACTCACAAAAGTGACGTTCTGTTCCGTTTTCTATTTGAGCCGTCCGGCGTACGCGCAAAGGTTATGAGAGGACACTTTAAATTAACGTTTTTCATAACGTTTTGAAACTTTATGAGAATTTCCTGCCCACCTAACCTATCAGAGAATCCTTAACTTACTGTTGAAAAAAAAATCCCAAATTTATTTTCATTTTTTTTTCATTTTCAAATTACGTTCAAATTCGGCCATACGGGCAAACGGCCAAAAGCGACGTTCTTTTTAAGAGGACAGGTTGAGAATCCACTGCGATATGGTACGAACAAGTCACTGGTTACTCCTCTCATTTCATTATCGTTGTTAAAGATTTAGCTACTCAGAACGAAGTGTCCATGTAGCACGGGCTATGGTGAGCCCGTAAATTTCATTATCACATGACCTACTTTTATATTCACTTGATCTAATAGCTTCCCTCCGTGACCTCATTTCACCTCCACCTCACCTCCATTCATTTCCTACTGACCTAGTATGTAAAATCCTCAGCAAAGGTGAAAAATACCCCATCCCCAGATCTCCAGTATCAGCTATTGATACAGATATTGACTCCAAAGAGCCTCCACTTGCGGGCTCACCATAGCCCGTGCTACTTGGAACTTTTTCTTCCGAGTAGCTGAATCTAAAACAACAACAACAACAGGTGAAGAACTGTTTCTCCCAATCTAACAACCACTCGCAGTCTAACGACTACGACCATGTCCAATCTAACGATCACCATAACTCTAACGACCACGACGTTGAACATAAGAACGTATGAATACAGATAACTGCAGAAGGCCTATTGGCCCACATGAGGCAGCTCCTATCTATAACCACCCAATCCCACTCATATACATGTCCAATCCACGCTTGAAACAATCAAGGGACCCCACCTCCACCACGTTACGCGGTAATTGATTCCCCAAATCAACAACCCTGTTACTGAACCCGTACTTACCCAGGTCTTTCCTAAATCTAAACTTATTCAATTTCAGGGTCATATTAAGGGAATATTAAGGGTCGGCATTCAACCAATCAGAAGAGAGTGATTAGACAGGCACTCAGGTTAACCTTACTGAGGAGCATCGTCTGTTCTGTGCCGTTTGTCCTGATCGCCTCTTACCACGATTACCAAACAATCCATAATACACTCAGAAATCACAATTGTGGGAGTAGGACAACTCCCAAAACCCTCTCCAGGTATGCTCCAGGTAAGGCGACTCAGGCTGGACTAACAAATACAAACAGAAGGACTGACAGCAAGAGGCGGCCATGACAACAGACACACACGGCAGATCTTCAATAAGCAAAATATTAAAGAATTTCTAAAGTTGGAAAACACCGCCGTGTATTTAGGATCCGTGTGAGAGTCGCGTGGCGCAGCAGGGGAGAGGAGAGCAAGGTAAACACGTGAACTTAGACGAGAGAGGAGAGGCAGAGGAAATAATTAGAGAGGGGGGGAGAGGGGAGAGTGGGAAGTCTTGATAAAGAGGGAGGGGGAAGGACAAAAGGAGTAGAGGGAGAGCGAGAGGATAGAAAGAGCGTAGGGAGAGTTGGAAGGAAACTATTGAGAGAGGAAATAGTGGACGAGAAAAAGAGAGAATAGAAAGTGGAAGAAGGAAGAGTGGGAACTTAAGAGAGGAAAGTGGAAAGGAGAGAGGGAGGTGATGATATTTGCACTGGAAGGAGAGTTAGGGATACTTGCTCCCTGTTCCTTTTCTCTGACATTATTCTCTTCCCGTCCATCTTTATCCCTCTTATCTCCACTCTTCCTTTCCAGTACTGCTACCTCTCCCCACTCCATCCCTTCTCTACTCCTCCTTTCCTAATGCTCCATCCATTATAACAAGAGTATAATAAAGTTGAAGAATAAACATTTTCAGTCCTTTTACTAAGCTTCAAGAAATAAATCCCAGTATCCTATTTGCTTTCCTTTATCCTTTATTGTTTGACTTTAAGATCCCTTCTAATCACAATTAAATCTTTCTCACATTCAGACTTCCCAATTTCAATATTGTCCATAGTGTAACTCCCAGTGATTTCCTAAACCCAGAACCCCTACAATTTCACCACTATTCTCCATCTGCCAATAATTTCGTCCAAATTGCGAGTCTATGTCGTCTTGTGGCGATCTAGCGGCTTCTGAATTTTGGTGTCCAATCCCGTGTCTAAATCTTTAAAGTTTGGTAAGTAACACAGGTCCAAGACAGAGGTCCGAGGCACTCCACTTACAACGGCTATACACTCGGAATTAATCTCCATTTATGTTAACTCTCTGCTATCTTGCTAACGTCAAGATACAGTATGATGCTATCGTGCTATCGACTGCTTGATGTATACTGGAAGGTATGATACACAAATGTGTTAAGCACAAGCGACCCTTAGTAATATCATGTTGTGAATCTTGCATTAATCATTTTTTTATAAAATGTAATCAAGTATATTTAACGATAACTAATTTTAAGCAATTTTCTTATAATAGACGTTTAACAAATTGGACAATTTGCAACCTTTATAGATTCCGGTACTATACTCGCCTCTAATGATTTATTAAAAATGTAAAACATTGCTCACTAAAGCCCGCTTAAAATGTTTAAGAATCCGGGTAAACACTTCGTTTAGTCCTAGGGACTTATTGGGCTTTAATATTTATATAATTTTAATAATTTTGTCTCCTGGTAACACGTAAACAAGTCGCCTTTTTCTCCTCATTACCTAAGAACATAAAATATGTTCAGCAGCAGTAATACTATCATGTTCTCCTGCAAATGCAGAGACAAAGTAATAGTTTAAAAACCACACATTTCTTCGTCTTTATCAGTTGCCTGACCTGTCTCGGTTTTCAATTGCACTGTTTTCTCTTAAACCTTTGTTTTATATATAACTGAAAACACCCTTTAGGATGATGAGTCAGAATAACGTGGCTGAAAAATGTTGACCAGACCACACACCGTAAAGTGAAGGGATGACGACGTTTCGGTCCGTCCTGGACCATTCTCAAGTCGATTATGAGACTTGAGAATGGTCCAGGACGGACCGAAACGTCGTCGTCCCTTCATTTCCTAGTGTGTGGTCTGGTCAACACCCTTTTAGAATTTGTATTTGCCTGCCCCGCTGTACGCACTTCATAGCCTATTGTAGCTTTTCTTAATTAATTCCTTTTAACGGGTCTCATTACTTAAACAAATTGTTGTTCTAGATATACCTTCCTATTCTGATAATACGTTTACCACATAACATTTCTTATAAATACATAAAAAAACACTTATAAAATATTATAATATACTAATAAAATACTTATAAAATTTTATAATACTTATAAAAACATAAAAAAATCACATGATTTTTTTTATTTGTGGTCATTGTTATTCGATCTTATCCATTTAAGTAGCATACAACATTTCTGGGATTTATTAAGAATGCTTTTCAATGAGTTATATCTTGATTCTACATCGTGATCCATTGTGCTGTCACTGACAGCCAAACTCGCCTCACATCCCAAAAACAACCAACCATATACGTTTAGGCCAATGCAGACAGACCGACTGACAGACAGGATAACTAACAGCGACAGACGAACACAGCGTCTGTTCAACACTCATATTTCCCAAAAACAACAAAACAAGAAATTTTTCTAACCAAAAAATAATTTTTGTAATGTACTTTTGCTCATTTTGTCTTCGGTGTTGTTTGGTGGAGAGGAGGACGAAGGTAAACAGATGAACCAAGACGAGGGGGAGAAAGAAGGAGAGGGAGCAGCTGTGGATGCATGGAGAGGAAAAGAAGGTTGAAGGGAAAGAGGAGGAGAAACTCGAGTGTGGACGGAATCGAGAGAGAGAGATGAAGAGAAATGAGAGAAAGGGAGGAGAATGAAGAGGGGGGGACTGATAATGAAATGGTGGGAGGGGGATAGGAATAAAGGGAGGAAAAGGAAGGGAATATTGTGAAGGGAAGCGAAGAGAAATAGAAGGAAGGTATGGAAAGTAAGGGCGTGGAACTGAGGGATAGAATGGAAATAAGAATGAATAAAATGGAATGAAAGGGTTGATGGAGCAAAGAAGTTAAAAAGAAGTAAAATGTGAAGGATGGAACAGGCAAAGAGAACAATACGGGTGTGGGGGGAAAGAAACGGAAGACACACGATAAAATGGGAGAAGATGGGAAGAACAGTAATGGATGCGAGAGAGGAAGGAAGAGATAGAGAGTGGGAAGGAGAGATGATGATGGTGAAACTGAAGGAAGAGAGAAGGAAAGAGGAGGGGGGTGATGGCGAGGCTGAAGCGAGGGAAGGAGGGAGGGAGGTAGATAGGGAGGTAGGGAGGTAGATAGGGAGGGAGGGAGGTAGATAGGGAAGTGGGAGGACTAAAACATTCTGTGTCGGCCAACTATTGTGTTGAAACAGACACTAAACCCTGCCAGCAGAGAGCTGAATTATCCTGAAGGGCTGAGGTGGACTCAGAAGCCTTCCCCCCTTCACTATCCTATCTCCCATCCCTTATTCCTTACCCCTCCCCTTCCCCCTCCCCTTCCCCCTCTATTTTTCTCTTAATACATTCTCTGCCATTTATCTCCTTTTTTTCCCTCCTTGTTAAAATCTTGTATGTTTATGAGGAAGGGATATATTTCCCGTCATTTATTGCCCCAGCAATAGAAAAGCAACGCATGCAAGTGAGGAACAATTACTCCTAATACATAATAATTCACAAGCAGAAGTTTGCCCAAGTGCAAACGAAGAGACACAATAATGTGGCTGAAGATCTGAACACCCAACCCACGAATCTAAGAATGAAGAATTGACGCTGTTTCTGTGCGTCCTGGACCGTTATCTTGTAAAAAAAAAGGCGATATCTACGCCATTTTCTCTTTGGGTCAACTAACTTGCTTCAATAACGTGTGATAATCTTCTTGATGGGAACCATCACTTTAGTATTACTGAAATTAAGATATTAATCTGAGGGTAATCTTATGACCATCATCAGTACCGCTACAAGGCGAAGCTTTATTGAAGGGGATACATAATACTAAAAGAATTTAGATTGATTGATGATTGATGAAGATTAAGCCACCCAAAAGGTGGCACGGGCAAGAATAGCCCGTAAGTGGTGGCCCTTTTGAGCCATTACCAATATCGAGAGCTGATACTGGAGATCTGTGGAGGTGCGACTGCACCCTGCGTGACGGGAGATGTCTCCCGTCTCTGAAGAATTTAGGAAGCTGAAGAAGGTTTATATGGATCCTGGCGAAGCAGCTCGTATTTATATTCACCCAAACTCATCCATATATATGTCTAACCTTCACTTGAAACAATCAAGAGAGACATAGGATAACATTATCAAGCATTAAGCCAGAAGGGATCCGATTTTTGCGGTCAACTCTGAGGTCACGAGCGAGCCACAAGTAACTTAAGTAGTTTTGCTGGGCGGGAAACTTCCCAATTCACCGAAACACCGCAGGCCGACCCAGCTAGGCTCTGCTTCAGTTGTTGTGTTAGATTTAGCTACTAGGAACAAAAAGTTCCAAGTAGCACGGGACTATGGTGAGCCCGTAGTGGACTTAGCTGGCACAGGAGCGGGGCTGTAACGTCTCCGCTTCAGCCACGAGTGTTTATTTAATAGATTGACTCAACATTAGACTGTTTGAAGTTTAAGTTGTTGTTGTTAAGCCAGCAAAAGAGGTGGCACAGGCATGAATAGCCCATAGGTGTAGTAAATGTTTAGAGTGAATGTGATCTTCGGTGGTGTAGCATCTTGAAGTGTCTCTGAGTCTCTCACAATATTTAAGGTGACTCGGACAAGGTATTCAACCTGTTACGGGCTATTCATGCCCGTGCCACCTCTTGGGTGGCTTAATCTTTAACTTCAGGTATTCAACACGGGAGACATCTCCCGTCACGCAGGGTGCCCTCGCACCTCCACAGATCTCTAGTATCAGCTCTTGATACTGGTAATGGCTCAAAAGGGCCACCACTTACGGGCTATTCATGCCCGTGCCACCTTTTGGGTGGCTTAATCTTCATCAATCATCAATCAAGGTATTCAAGACACCACCCAGCCAAGTGTTTGATTGATTGATGAAGATTAAGCCACCCAAGAGGTGGCACGGGCATGAATAACCCGTAATCGCCAAGTTCACGTCAGGATGATTACCAAATAACCCGAAGACTGGATGAATCAGCCTTACACAGCCACTCTCCTGGTCAACAAAGGTGTCCAGCAGCTGGACACCCTCATAAAGACTGTGAAGCAGTATCCTCCCCCGCGATAACAGCTTGATGATTAAATGCAACCTCAGAATACTGAAAAGAATTACCGAAAAAAAATTGTACCACTTACGGGCTATTCATGCCCGTGCCACCTCTTGGGTGGCATAATCTTTACCTTTTTTTAATCAGGCTTCATACATCAGCCTTGGTGTTATCAAGGATAAACGAGCTACTACAACGAGATATCACAACTGCCTGACGGGGTTGTGATATTTTGAAGAAGCAGCTGTTCCCTTGATCGTTGCACACCCAGACAGTGCACACTAGGCATGCAACCGGTGCAACATCCCTGCAACCTGTAACCATCCGGCGGATACAGCAACTGCTACTTAGAATATCAAAAATATTCGCGAGACATGAAAAAAAAATCATTGAAGAAATGTACGAGATAAAGATAATAGGATTCTGGGATATAGAATTATAAGCATGAGAATTATAAGATATTTAATATTATTCTTCAGCTTTGTTAGACCCAATTATGCAGTTCAGTTGTTAGTCTCTGTAGTATAGAATGGACATCAATGTCTCTTGTACACATAGAGAATATGATGACAAATTTCTCGTTCTCTGCTTCTTTTCCACTTCCTCTTCTCTCTTTTCCCCTTTCCATCTCTTTATCTAGCCTACTAGACTCCTTTCCTCTCTCCCAGCAGCTCCTAGACATGCTATGGGTAATGCTAATCAGATCCCTCTCTGATTAACATCTTAATTTCAGTAGAAATGGTGATAGTTCCCATCAGGAAGATTATCACACGATATTTAGTTTAGTTGGTTGAGGCAAAGAGAGAGAGAGGAAAGGCGTAGATCTCGCCTATCCAAGCCTCTGGTTGTGAATTGTTATTATATCGTAAATACACGTTCCTCTTCATTTGCATACGTATTTTTCCCTTGCTGGAGGGGAAATTCACCCCAATACAGGGAGAGGAAAGGGAGTAAATAAAGCTGTTAGATGAGACATATTGTTGGAAAGTGTGAGAGCTTGTGTGTCGCTGTCTGCTTCACTCACTCACTTTACTTGCTCACTCACTCACTTTACTTGTTCACTCACTCGCTTTACTTGTTCACTCACTCACTTTACTTGTTCACTCACTCACTTTACTTGTTCACTCACTCACTTTACTTGTTCACTCACTCACTTTACTTGCTCACTCACTCGCTTTATTTACTCAATAGCACATTCCATTTATTTATTAATTCAATAATTCACTCTCCCAACCACTTGGGATGGACGGTAGAGCGATGGTGTCGCTTCATGCAGGTCGGTGTTCAATCCCTGACTGTTCAAGTGGTTGGGCACCATTCCTTCCCCTCCGTTTCATCCCAAATCCTTACCCTTGTTGCTGTTGTTATAGATTCAGCTACTCGGAACCAAAAGTTGTAAGTAGCACGGGCTATGGTGAGCCCGTAGTGGACTTACCTGGCACAGGAGCGGGGCTGTGTATTCTGATCCCTTCCAAGTGCTATATAGTCGTAGTAGGTTGGCGCTTTATAATGATAGTTCCTTTCTCTCTCTCGCTCTGTCTGTCTGTCTGTCTCTCTCTCTCTCTCTCTCTCTCTCTCTCTCTCTCTCTCTCTCTCTCTCTCTCTCTCTCTCTCTCTCTCTCTCTCTCTCTCTGTTACACTCCGCTTAATGACATTGACCGCCATTTCCAGAGACCCAGCGGGGTGACATTCCGCCACAGGGTCGTTCCCTGTCATCTTAGTGTCATGAAAATCTTGCACTGTACAGGCCGTAATTTTCTGCAGCAGAGATGCATCTACATCTTTACTATACTATACTATACTATACTATACTATACTATACAATACCACACTATATATATATATATATATATATATATATATATATATATATATATATATATATATATATATATCTGAAAACTCAGTCCTGGGGACCATTCAGGCTTGTTTGCATATATATATATATATATATATATATATATATATATATATATATATATATATATATATATATATATATATATACATATATATATATATATATATATATATATATATATATATATATATATATATATATATATATATATACACACACTATAGCCGTACCCAGCCACATCAATCCTCCCCCGTCCCCTCGTCCTCCCCACCATTCCTCACTCCCTCGTCCGATGCGTTCCCAAATGATCTAATGTTCCCATCAGAAAAATGGGAACATCAAATGATCTGATGTTCACATCACAGAAAAATAAGAATAGTTAAAAAAAAAACGAAATAAAAAAAATAAAAAAAAAATAAAAAATAAACTATACTCAGGAAATGAATGGTATGGTAAACAACACAGCTCAATTCCAAAGCAATGTCACACAAAATAATTAAATCAAAATGAAAATAAATTGAAATCTATGAAAATGCAATTTATCAATGCAATTGGAAACATTTAAATGGAATCGTAACATATTTAGTATAGCATGTGTTGCTTTTACGTGCAATACATGGCGCTATTTAAAAAAATAAACATGTTTTTATCTGTCACAGGTGTGGCATGTATATAGTAGGTATATAAAAACACGCGCGTATTCGAATACAACGTCGTGTCAAAATTTCGAAGCAATCGGTAAAGAGATTTCGGAGATTAGCGATTTTAAACAAACGAACATTTACATTGAACAAATCCATAAGAGCCGTGACCAGGTTTCACGATCAGGTCAGTAGAACTTCCGGTTGCAATTCTTTTACCATGTCGTAGCTCAGTCGATTAAGGCTGCGTCTGGGATCCTCTCAGACGTAGGTTCGAACCTTCGTCACGGCCCTTGTGGATTTGTTCATTTGATGCATCACGCTATTGTGATTTCTGTGTGGAAAATTTACATTTTTATTTGTATTAGATATGCGGTAAAACCACAAGAAATACGAAACAGGTAACCTGGAGAACATTAACAATGAGTAAAACATTAACAATGAGAAAACCTCACCGGGAGTGGAGTAGAGACGGTAGGCCAGAGGAAAGGAACAGGCCTATGTTAGCAGTTGCTGGACTGTGTGCAGAGAAGACAGAAAACAAAATAAGAGTAAGAAATAGGAGGAATTTGCAGATATAATTTGGAAGTATCAGAAACTTGAAGGAAATCTGGCAAGACATAAGGTAAAAAGTATAATTTTATTGCGCCATTTGCCTCGAAATGTAGACGAATGGACAGAAGCTGCCAAAATTAGTTTATTACTCGCTATAACGAGAGTCGTTAAATTCTTGGAAAGACCTAAGGAGGAACTTGATATTTCCAGCAGGCAAGAGTGGGGGATGTTACTTGCACAGACATTATCCGGGATGAAGTATTAATGACAATTTAAAATTGGAAATCTAGCGCCCCTCGTTAAGATAGAGGAACTTATGAAATACATAACAATCTAGCTCTTATGGAGAAATGTTCATGTTTGACTGGCAGAATTCCCGGTAAATATAAAAAAAATTTTTGATCGTTCCTATCCCTAAAGCCAAAAGAGGATATAGACTTCTCATTTTAACTTCGCGTTTCTATAAAATGATGAAGAAGATAATTCTATATTTACTTATACTTGGGAGCTCAGCTGTCCACTAATCTGGGCTCCTCAAATGCAAATGTATCTCTGACTGTATTATTAAAAATACAGTATGTATCTAATTAAAATGATAACAGTGGTGTATTTACTGACTTGCTGGAGCCTTTTATAAAGGGAAATAGAGTCATCTTATATAATCTACCTAGAGTCGGTGTTAAATTGAGATTTTTTCACTGGATAGGTGATTATTTTCATGAAAGAAAAGCTCAGGTGATTGATTGATGATTGATTGATGAAGATTAAGCCACCCAAAAGGTGGCACGGGCATGAATAGCCCGTAAGTGGTGGCCCTTTTGAGCCATTACCAGTATCAATAGATGATACTGGACATCTGTGGAGGTGCAACTGCAGCCTGCGTGACGGGAAATGTCTCCCATGAATGTGTCCAAGATGAAGATTAAGCCATCCAAAAGGTGGCACGGGCATGAATAGCCCGTAAGTGGTGGCCCTTTTGAGCCATTACCAGTATCAAGAGCTGATACTGGAGATCTGTGGAGGTGCGACTGCACCCTGCGTGACGGGACATGTTTCCCGTCTGAAGCTCAGGATTGATTGATTGATGAAGATTAAGCCACCCAAAAGGTGGCACGGGCATGAATAGCCCGTAAGTGGTGGCCCTTTTGAGCCATTACCAGTATCAATAGATGATACTGGAGAGGTGGAGGTGCGACTGCACCCTGCGTGACGGGAGATGTCTCCCGTGTGAAGCTCAGGTAGTATCAAGGTCTTATATATCAGCTGTAATATTCACCAAACTCCACGGGAGACATCTCCTGTCCACGAGGCTCACCATAGCCCGTGCTTCTTGCCCAGCTCCTGTGCCAGGTAAGCTACGGGCTCACCATAGCCCGTGCTACTTGGAACTTGTTCAGGTAGCTGAATCTATAACAACATCACCAAACTCGGCACACTTCAAGGAGGAGTGTTAAGCCCCACCCTGTTTAAGATAGTAGTGAATACGATAGCATCCGAGAGATGTTCATATAATGTAACTCCACTCATATATGCAGATGATATTTGGTTTCAGGGCAAATATATTTTAAACATTTCAACGGTGCTGGGCAAGTTCTGAGATCTGTCGCCGTATGGGGCTGGTTGTTAAAGAAGACAAAACCAGGTTTAAATGTAGTAGTCGCAAGCCACTATATTAGAAATAAACGCGAATAACAGTTAAAATATGTAAGTATTTTAGCACAGGTATATTGGATATATCCATGAGAGTTTGGAAGTTTGGAGTTGAACTGTCTGTTGAGCCAATGTGGGAAGAGATAATTACTGTCTATTATGTCGCACATCATTTCTTGTTTTGGTAAAGGGATACAGTAATAATAATAATAATAATAATAATAATAATAATAATAATAATAATAATAATGATGATAATAATAATAATAATAGATGTAGAGAAATCACATTAACGTGACGTATCAATAAAAAAAATCATTAGGACGCGGATTGACTTGCTAGAGCAAGCCAGCCGTGACGCGAATTGAAACTTATGCTCTGATTAGTCTCAAGGAAACACCTTGAGACTACCCCAGACTACCCAGTGATCACTGAAACATCAGTGATCACGTCTAAGGAAACACCTTAGACGACTAGGCCACGACATGGTCAAAAGTATTGCAATCAAATGATTCAAATTGTGGGATTCAAATGAATCCTCAAGGGTTCCTGAGGCTTCCATTGAAGCCGAAACAGGGTTTCACACATTCTCCCTCCTCCCCCTGCGCTAGAGCATAGGTTCGAATCCTCGTTTCACGTATTCTTGTTATTATGTTATTAGACAAGGCTGATGAATGCAAGCCTTTGATATATGAGGCATTTAGAGCAAGGCATTTGGAGAAAACATCTCTCACACCTCACCCAGCGGTGAGGTGTGAGGCAATATAAGCTGAGGCAATAGTGTGTGTGTTACATTAGTTCCTCACGACTAAAAGTAACAGAAGATCACCCTACACAACAGAAGACAAAATGCTGGTCCAGGTTCTGAAAGTCTTCTTTGCCATACTCGGAGCTCTGCTGTTTTCTGCAGTCTTCATCCTTACCGTTGAACTTGCCCTTCGGAGAATGATCCTAAATCCGCTTCAAGTTCACGTACCGGACTCTCATGAAAATAACCGGTTTCTGGAGCTTGGAGTTGATGGAAAACACAATGAGAGCTTCCTTCCCCCGTGCTGAAGCGGCTCCGTCGACACCACCACCCGTCGCCTCACAGGCACCTCGGAGCAAGCAACTACGACGGCGAGATGAGCGACTACGTGATAGTGAAGGGCTGTCAAAACGCTTCGAGATCAAGTCAAGAAGAAGAAGAAGAAGAAGAAGAAGTTGTAGTCTCCCGCCCGCCACCTCGTGTGACTCCTGTTCACGAAATGTCCCGCTTTAAGAAGGCCAGGTTAGTTAACAAGTTTCTGCAACGAAGAACTTAACGGGAATAATGACCACGTGTCTGAACATGAGATGACAAAATTACCTCTAACACTATTTATTACACGAACAAATCCACAAGGGCCGTGGCGAGGATTCGAACCTGCGTCCGAGAGCATCCCAGACCATTGTTATTCGATGCAACGGCTGGCCACAGGCCGGACTCGGGGAGTAGAAGAACTCTCGAAACCCTCCACACGTATTCACGGTGAATTATAAACACTTTGACTGTTATTTAGACAATAACACATTATATACATGATGTTATTGCACTTTTTGTGATTTTGTATCTTTGCAATAAATGTATTTCGAGATATAACATTTCTTTTCCTTGAGACCTAACTTGAGTTACTTGAATGAGATGGATTCCAATAAGATCATAAGAACAAAGGTAACTGCAGAAGGTCTATTGACCCATACGAGGCAGCTCCTATTTATAACCACCCCATCCCACTCATATACATGTCCAACACGCGCTTGAAACATCGAGGGACCCCACCTCCACCACGCCACGTGGCAACTGGTTCCACAAATCAACAACCCTGTTACTGAACCAGTCTTTACCCAGGATATAGGCATATGGATGAAAGGGGGATGAATAGGTATATGGGTGAGAGAAGGTTGGATTTAACCCCTGGACTACCAATCATCCAACACAGGGCGACCTATTCTATTACCTACCCTTCTCTGATGGGTCCATCCAGCCACTTGCATCTGTGTCACAAATTACTGTTTGATTGAACGTGCTTTGTCACATGTTCACAAGACGCCAGTGTGACACAGAACATCTCCGCAAGTGCCACAGTAGTAGCTACTGTGGCTACTACTGGTATTAATTGGTATTAAACTAATGCATAAGAGGCAGTTGCATTAGAGAAAGATTTAGACTTGGATATAACAAAAACAGCAAAACTAGCAAACATGAAAGGAATTTAAAAGGCTAAAGAGGGACACATTCAGAGAGGAAGACCAGAGAAGATATGATCACAATATACAAGATCTTGGGGAGTATTTTTTAAGAATAAATATTTTAAGATTTATATTTTAATTTATATTATATTTATATTTTTATTTATAGATTTATATTTTTATATTTAAGATTTTTTTTATTTATATTTTTAAGAAATTAAGTATATTTTTATAGAATATTTTTAAGGAAGTAAGTAATAATTACAGGAAAGAATCAAGCCAGGAAGACGATGTAATGTTAAGAGAAGATAACCAGAACAAAAGGGTACAAGGTGTAGAGACATTGATACAACAGAGATAAGAAATGATTCATATGCAGCAAGAACTTGCAAGCAATGGACTGAGGTGGCGGAAGAAACCTCTCATCACAGCTTTAAGAGCAAGGATGAATTAGTAGCAATATTCAGGAGGTTACACAAAAATCCACCAGGAACTACAATCAGCGAGTCGGGGCTCGAGAGCTACAACCCGCACCAATTCGGCACAGTTAGGTCAGCGCATACTTCAACAACCATTGCCCACACAGATGAACACAACTAGGTGAATACACATGTCTGTGGGACCTCTGAACAAAGCCAGTAATTACCCAAGAGTGGAACATCAAAGCTAATTTACAGACTTCAATCCGCTCTCAAAACTACCAACACATTTTTAGCCTCAACAAATTTACGAGTGATAAATTCTAACAAGAGACACAGGGCAGGTTTTTATTTACATTTTTTTTACCTGCTGTAACGACGGGTTTATCTTTGACAAACAGGTAAACGCGGGGGAATTAAAATTGCTTCAGTGTTCTTGTTATTCTATTGTTTATCTTTGACTGAAATGTGCTACGATGTGTATAGAGGTTTGTCATGTCTGAAAGCAATGTTGCAGATGTGGCGTGGTGTTTGTGGAGGAATGTGTGTGTGTTTATGATCCTGCAGCCTCTCCGAGACACAACCAGGGTTTTTACACAACTCCCCCCTGCACTCGAGCTGTGTCAATAGGCCGTTCTCCTCTTCGCCCTACTTCATTACACCAGAATGCACAATAACGTGATGCAATGAAGAACCTTTGTGGACTTGTTCGTTGATCCATCATGCTAGTGATTTCTGTGTGTAAAGTCTCCTCTATATATCCTCAGAAATGTTGCTTCGACTAACAGCATAGTCGGTGTTAGACTATGCTGTCTAACAACTTAGACAGCATAGTCTCTCCCTGTCACTCTCCACTGTCTATCTTACTCTTGAACTGGTGTCCGAAGTGTGATGATTATGGTGATGGTCCATGCACGGAGTAAAGGATGAGTGATGATATTGATTTGGAGGAATGGTTATATAATGATGGAATACGATGACAGTGTTGATCAACATTATAGTTGATCATGAAATGATAATTGAGCAGGATTATTTGACGACCATGATTAGTGATGATGAGCATGATGTGCGAGACGATGTATCGAGGAGAGGAAGGTAGGGGAAGGTGAGAGGGAAGGGAAGGTGAGAAGATAGAGGAGGGGGTAGGGAAGGTGAGAGAGAAGAGTGGAGGGCAAACATATACAGTTCCAGCAACCACACAATAAAACCATAACGTTACTGTTCAAATTGTTACTTTGACGTAAGGTGCAACAACCTAATTAAAACACCTGTGGTTATTCTCAAGACATCGACTTGAGAAT
>WNGS01063839.1:10302529-10312529 GCA_020271785.1 Procambarus virginalis
GAGTTCCTTACAACCATAATAACCTTAGGTTGTGAAGTTTCAAAATGAAATGAAAACAAAACCTTCAGGATGTAGGAAAGATCTACAGGTTTCGAAAGTAGTTGACTAAATGCTTGATGACCATTGGTCCATGTAGTGCGGAATATCACCTTCATCCCCATGCTCCTGTCGGACCCTCTTACTCACGGTGTGGATGTACACCAGAATTGTAACCTCGTGACATTCATTCTTTACCTGAATATGTTCCAGAAAGGAACGAAACGTTTCAGCAAATACATCCTTCTGACAGCAAACTTCATTGCTCTTCTTAATACTGTTAGATGAAAATGATTAAAAACAAAGTAACCTTACACTATAAGACACGTAACATCTGTTAAAGCTTTCGTTGTTTGTCAAATCTTTCTCCTCATAAATACCTGACCTATTGTGTCGTGCATGCATTTGGAGTAGAAGATCCACAAAAGACCGTCGCTACCAAATGAGAAATAGAATCCTTCCTGCAGGCGATGAGTCACAATAACGGTGGCTAAAATCAGTGACCAGACCACACACTAGAAGGTGAAGGGACGACGCGACGTTTCGGTCACGTCTTCTATGGGTGTGGTCCATGGTCAACAGCATCCACTTCCTAAACTAAGACGGTTTGGGCAGCTTCGTTGTACAATGCTTTTCAGCACTTTCATGACTACCAAAAAACCACTCTTTTTTTTTCAATATTATACGAATGTTCCTCTTTAATTTTTAATTTTTAAATTGAAATCCTAATAAAAATGAAGGTATGACAGTAAGATAGAAGTGTTAGTCTTCTGTTTATGGAATATCTTTCACTTTTAGTAAATTGCAGAGTAATTAATACCTGTCTCAAGTATAATACTAAAAAACCGTAAACATGACCTAACTGGATGTTTAGCAATTTGACTCATTGTTTTATGACCGATGAATTTACATATATTACTCCGTGAATGTTGCGACGTCTCTCCAGCTTCGTTGTTCCTACCGTCCTCATTAAACTCCTAGTAGGTATACCTCTCTTGGTATACAAGAGGTATACCTCTCTTGCAAAGGGGAGGGAGTGTACACAGTGTCAGGTACTCCCCATTTTCGTGAATATTTATTGGAACTTGGCTGGATACTGCTGCTCAGGGCTAAGGAATACTAGGCAGAGATTGTTCAGTAAGCACGTGTCCACGGGTTTAACAGCCCTTAACTCAGGTAATAGCTCCTCATAGCTTAACACCAAACTGCTAGTTGAGCGCAAGCTGTTATGGTGGCCGTTAAAATCCCTACAAAGGTTGACAAGCCGGTTGACTTTGACATGACCTATACGGACGTCAAGCTCCTAATAACAAACTTGCCTGGTTGTTTTAGTGAGGCTATTTCGTCGGTGGTTCCCTAATAACTCTTCAGAGCTGATAAGCCTATAGGCCCAGCACCATCAAGAATGTTCTGAAACATAATGACATACATGTCAGCTTCTGTTGGCAGCAGGCTCTCAAGTTTAATCATATATTTGTGTAAAAACCTAATGAGAATGCATTTCTTGACACTTGTTTTCAATTAAAGTTATATGTATGTTGAAGTTTTTAAAGGATCGGCAGATTATAAGAGCAGGCCTTTAACTTCATTTTTACATCAGTTGCTTCTTAAATGTAAATTATGAAGCTCAACCTACCACACACTGTGGTGCTGGAGACTCATACTTGCAGTGCTTGGGAAAGCTTCACAGCTTGATGAAGTAATGGAAATAGCATAGTTACCCCTCTTCTCACCTTCACGTTTAATGGAAACTTCACAGCTTGCCTTAATAACTGAGAAGCACATGGTTACCCCACACAATGCCAGCGCCCTTTGAGACGTGACAAAGGCGGTAGGCCCCCGGATAAGAAGTTTCACCTTGGATACTGAAGGAAGGTGCTGAAGTCCTGTGGTCCTCAGCCATCTAGCCATGGGTGTATACAAATCCATTGGTGACCGGTGAACCTGGCAAAAAACTTGAAAAGACGGCCTAATGTAGTCCGATATTCAAGAAGGGTGAAAGACAGCAGGCAACAGGCCAGTGTCACTAACTAGCATACGATGCAAAGTGATGGAGAAGATGTGTGCTGAAAAATCTAGTGGAACATCTGGTGCGGAAGAACTTTGTATCAAAACATCTGCATGGGTACAGGGATGGTCAGGCAAGATCACGCTTTACAGGATTGATGAATTATAGACCAGGGCAAAAAAAAAATCAGACAAGAAATGATGAGGGCCTTGGGCAGGTACTTGTCCATATTTTTAGGATTGCCAGAAAACTTTTGACACAGTACCACAACAATGAGACCTGGTGTAAAAGCGTGAGATTCAGGCAGGCGTGAAAGGGAAGGTACTTTAATGGATAAGGGAGTATCCTAAGTACACAGAAGGCAGCGAGGTCACTTTGAGGGGTGAGGTCTCGGAAATGGCGAAACGTCACCAGTGCAGTCCCGCAGGTGTATCCGGTTTTTAGACCTATACTGTTCCTGATCATCTGTACATGATCTCCCAGAGGAAAATAGACTCGGTTTCTCACGATTGCGGACGATGAAAAATTATGAGGCCGGATTAAACACGGAGGAAGACAGTATCCGAGGCTAACAAGATGACCTAATCAAATATCTGAATGACATGGGCCATCAAATGGCCTCATAAAGTTCCAACCCAAGTAAAAGTATGGTAAATGAAACTAGGGGAAAAGAAATAGGAGAACCTAGATACTGTGATACAGAATGGGAAGATGAAAGTTCTTCACGAGACGAACATAGAAAGAACCTAGGGGTTGATATAACACCAAACCTGTCATCCTGAAGCAACATCAAAAGATAAAATTGACGGGCGTAGGCGAAGGCTGGCTAACATCAGCACTGCCCTTAGAAATTGGGTGAATCTTTTAGAACCTTATATACCACGTACGTAAGGCAAATCCTGGATATGCGGCCCCAGCATGGAGCCGAACCATAGCCAAGCACAAGACGAAACTGGAAAAGATCAGAAATGCTACTAGGTCTAGTCCCAGAACCTAAGAGGCATGAGTTATGAGGAAAGGCTTCGGGGAACTGCACCTCACGTCCCTAGAAGACAGTACGAGCTCGTGGAGGCATGATCACCACATCCAAGAATCTCAGAGGAATTTGGACAGTGGTCATAGACCAAGGATGAACTTATTTAACCACGAGTGGTACACGACACAAGGGGACACAGGTGGTAATTAAGTGACACAGGTGGGAATTAAGTGCCCAAATGAGCAACATATATATTAGAAAGAACTTTTCTAGTGTCAGAATAGTTAGTAAATGGAATGCTTTAGAAAGTGATTTGGTGGAGTGTCTGATCTCCATACACCCAGTTTTCAAATGAACAGAAATGATGGAGCCTAGTAGGTCCAGGAATTCTGTACACACCATGTTGATTGACGGTTGAGAGGGCGGGGCCAAAGAGCCGCAGCTCAACCCCCGCAAGCACAACTAGGTGAGTACAAGCGTGGTAATAACTAAGCCTTCAAAGCTTGACCTGAGTAACGGGGAGCAGTTTTACCCATCGAGCGAAATAAAGGAACAGTTGTCGTCCTTTGCCACTCGCAAAAAAAAAAATACCAACTTTCCTACCCAAACTGCATTTTCAAACCAAAATGCATAGAAAACGTAGTAATTTGTAAGCGTTACTTGTCATAGCTGTTGCATTTGACTCTTGGGCTACCCTAACGTAAGAAACACGACCTATTGACAGTACGGCGTGTTGTGTAAGCTTGAGTGCTCGTATGAAAACAAGGATCCCAATCTTGTCTTAGGGGTAGGTACACAAATAATAATAATTAACGTTCGATTGTCATTAATTTTTATTGTAAAAATTACAACCAAAAGTCCACCATTCTGTCCAAGGTATCTTGACTTGAAACCTAAAAAAGAAGCAAATTAAGTACAAAAATGCAATTCACAAAAAATTATTAAATACTTTAACTATGCCACCTATGACCCGTTTTTTATGTTTATTGAATATAGCTCTTAATTTTTTAAAGGCCATTGTGAAGGAAACTTGGCTTTGGGATGTTAACTGGACATTTATGGATAGACTTTACTAAACACAATATCACGAGCTGGATAAACCAAGTCGGTATAACATCGGCCTCGCTTCTTGCCAGGTCAGATTCGTCGATCCCCGACGGTTCAGGTGGTTGGGCATCTAACCTCGACCGAGAGGCCGTCTAGTAGTAACGGCATCCCATGCTGGGGCCTGCATACTCAAGGTTTGGTCTGACATAGGTGGTAATAAAAAGTTCTGGATGATTCCTTAAACATAGTTGTTCTAATGCCCGTTCTTATGTTAGCCAACCTGGGCATATGCTGCTGATGTATGCCTATAGTATGTTATGCTGATGGTGTGGTGTGTGTGTGTGTGTTGTGTGTGGTGTGTGTGTGTGGTGTGTGTGTGTGTGTGTGTGTGTGTGTGTGTGTGTGTTGTGTACTGTCTGATCGGGATAGCTGTGTGTGTGTAGATGTGCCTGTGCCGTGCGTGCGCTGCAGTGCGTGCGTGCGTGACGTGCGTGGTCGTGCGTCGCGTGTCCGCTGCGCGCGCGCGCTTGCTGCAGAGCGATCCTAGACTGCTGCGCGCGCGCTGCGCGCGAGAGCTGGAGCGCGCGCGCGCTCTGATCGCTATGCGACGATAGGAGAGAGAGATCCGACTCTCTCCTCTCCGCGCTCCATCGCGAGACAGAGAGAGACAGATTAGATTAGACAAGAGAGAGTACAGAGACCAGGAGTAGGACAGATAGAGACAGAGACAGAGGACAGAGCAATGGAGAGAAGGAGAGAGACGAGATGAACGAGAGAGAGAGATACGAGAGAGAGAGAGATGAGAGACGAGAGAGACGACATGAGACAGAGACGGAGAGAGAGAGGAGGAGAGAGAGAAACAGAGAGAAACAGAGAAACACATGAAACCCACATACCACAGGGGAAAAACAATGGCTTGAAAGACTGGGGTCCAAGAGCAACAGCTGATGATCCTGCAAGGCACAAACAACAAACAACAACCCTACAACCCAGCAGAATGAGACTAATCTCACTATGTTAGGCGAATGAGACTAATCTCATTATGTTAGGAGAATGAGACTAATCTCACTATGTTAGGAGAATGAGACTATCTCACTATGTTAGGAGAATGAGACTCATCTCATCCAGGTAGTTTTCTGGTGATTACTTTGCTTGTCCTGCGCATATTGACCTATAATATTTTAATTAGTCACTGTGTTTAATTTTGTTGTCTCGGGATACACGATATACACACAGAAAACTCTGCTGGTGAAAATAGTCTTAATAAAAAAGTCTTAAGTCAACTTGCAACACGGATTATTGCAAAATATACAGAATTCAGTACGTCCCGAGTTAAGATAAGTACGACTAAACTGTATATTTGCCATACACACACATGTATGGAAGGACAGTATATGGCAAATAAAACAACTCAAATCTGTATAAATTCAGGTCTACAAAGTATTTCTGATGGGTGGTTCAAACCAGAAGCATCTCTGAGTATAAATTATCCAGTACTGATTGCAGGCGATGAGTCACAATAACGTGGCTGAAGTATGTTGACCAATCCACACACTAGATAATGAAGGGACGACGACGTTTCGGTCCGTCCTGGACCATTCCCAAGCCGAAACGTCGTCGTCCCTTCATTTTCTAGTGTGTGTGGATTGGTCAACAGTACCAGTACTGTTGTTTTACCCTCTGGCTGACGCGTGTCTTATGATACGTAAGATAAAGCTCTGAAATGTTATTGAATGTCCTTAGGAAAAATTAGGCCACACCTGGCTACCGGTGTGGAGCTCCGGTAGTCAACAGTCACCTGAGCTCAACTGATTTTTGCGAACGACGTTTCTGGCGGTGGATATATTTGTGCAAAGTAATAACTATTTTCCCTCCCTGTATAGGCGCTCGTTCATTGCAGAATATTGTGTTGCAGGGTATTGACAGTCTCGGGTCACGCCCAAATTTCCCCCAACGGAGAGTGCATAGATTGCATAGTTCCTGCAAGTAAGTTGCAGGAACCACATGCTCTGTTGTTTACAAATCACGAGAAAACTCGTCGCGAATTTTTGTATGACGGAAAATGTGCTCCGGTTAATATGTCCCAACTTTTATCGAATGGCTTTTATCCGATTTAACGAGTAAATTAGTCGTTGGAGTAACGCATGGAGTCACAAGCCCTGTGACTTTAAGGATGGCGTGTCTGGTCAAGAGATTGGAGTTGGTTAGTATTGTTCCTGGTCTGTCCCGGCAGTTTTATTTTGTCATTATTATCTGATGACAATCCTTCCCCGCTGTTGTGTGTGTGTGTGTGTGTGTGTGTGGGTTGTGTGTGTGTGTGTGGGTGTTGGGTGTGTGTGTGTGTGTGTGTGTGTGTTGTGTGTGTGGTGTACCATCTATTTTCCATGAGGATAAAAGAAAAATCTCACCTGGCCCGCTCAGTGATTTGTTCAATAATTTAGTTTCCTCCGTCATTCTTAGATTGGAAAATCTATTTTTCTCTCTCTCTCTCTCTCTCTCTCCTCTCTCTCTCTCTCTCTCTCTCTCTCTCTCTCTCTCTCTCTCTCTCTCTACTGAGAGCAGAAATCACTTCTCCAGAAACTGCCGATGGCTTTTTTTTTTTTTTCGCGAATTATGCAGATTTCTAAAATTAAATTTCACCCCAAAAAAGCCTTTCTCTAAAGTTTCTTAATCAGCTGAAAATGCTTGTTTTATTCAGATTTCAAGAACTGCTTCTGGAATTGTATTTGTGTACCTTTAACGATAATTTTGCTATTATTGAATTACAAAAATACGTTTGTGAATAAAATTATATTGTATTGTTGCTAAAATGTGTAGAAGCCTTTTTATATTAATTTTTATTTTTAGCTGTATTAAAAGAATTATTTAGAATATTGGCCAGTATTACTTAAAAATAAATTACTTATTACTTATTTTACTTGTACTTAAATTACTTATTACTTAAGGCCATAATAACCGTCCAGCGGCTATAGGCCTTAGCCTCAAAGTCAAAGCGAATGACGAGACAAAGCTGTTCAAAGGTATAGCGTGACACAGAGACGCAGAAAACGGAAGCAGGCTTACGAGGCCATGAAGAACCATCTGGAAGAAAACGGACAACAACAAGACCATCACCTGGATAGTTTAGACGCAACCTGTCCTCCTAATAACACGTTCCAATTTTGACGTATAGTCTATAGTTTTTTTACGTATATAGGCCAGAAATCGTCGTACTAGAAAATGGAAGCGGCTGGCGAAATTGACGTACTGTCCCGTTTTCTGTTTTGGGTCCGCTGGTAGGTTAGGATAAGGGGATTTTAGCACGACAGTTTCTTGACGTTGAGGAAACTTACGACAGGTTGATAAGCGACATTTAAGATCTTCCACCTCCCAAACCGTCCATTCCTCCCCCCCCCCATCAATCCACACCCCCCACTTCTAACTTTCCTCTCCCCTCCCTTCCTCCCTTCCTTCCTTCCTTCCTTCCTTCCTTCCTTCCTTCCTTCCTTCCTTCCTTCCTTCCTTCCTTCCTTCCTTCCTTCTCTACTCTCTTCCATATGCTCTCTCCAATAGTCTATTGTTTGGTATTGGGGGGTTAAGGTCTATCAACCTCTGGGGGTTATTAAGGCCTATCAACCTCTGGAGGGTTATTAAGGCCTATCAACCTCTGGAGGGTTATTAAGGCCTATCAACCTCTGGAGGGTTATTAAGGCCTATCCACCTCTGGAGGGTTATTAAGGCCTGTCAACCTCGGGATTGTTATTAAGGCCTATCAACCTCTGGAGGGTTATTAAGGCCTATCAACCTCTGGAGGGTTATTAAGGTCTATCAACCTCTGGAGGGTTATTAAGCCTCTGTTGGGCTATTATCGCCATCACAAGAACTTGCCCACCAACCAGAAATAATAATTTAGTCTTTAGTTTAGTCCTCACACTAAATGCACAACCATTCTGACAATTTAATATTTACACGGTGGCAATATTTCGATTCTTTAATTAAATAAAAAGCCACACAATATTAACGGCCATCGTGAGTATATACACTTATCTGTATATATATACCTATTAATATAGTATACAGCTTTTGGTACATATTCACCGAGAAGAAAAAAATAGAGGTTTATACTTTTCTGTGTGTATACACCTAAAAGTACGGGGGGCTATGCACATTTCAAGGTGTTTATACACCTAGAAGTAAGTAGATATATATATACATCTCTAGGTGTATACATTCGCCACATCTTACAAGATACTCAAGTTTGTTTCACGTCCTCGGATTTCCCGACCAAACTACAGGCTATAATTGGACGTATTTAGGTTAGGTTAGGTTAACGCGCGCCTGTGAGCTACCCTGCTAAATGGATGCTCATGAAGAAAACGGGAATTAAGTGAGATGTGAAAGGGTTAAAGACAAGGGGAGAGAGAAAGAGGAAGATAAATGGAAAATAAGAACCGCAAATCCGTGTCTAAAACAAAAACACAAGGAAGGGAGGCTACCCATTGGGTAAGAAGGGAAGGGAAAAGCCACCTCGAAGGAGGAGACGAGACAGCAAGGCTGGAATTAGGAAGAATAAATAAATAGAGAACACAGTGAAGAGGAGAAAGATGCAGAGAAACCGAGTTTGATCAAGTTAGATGAGCTGACATGAGTTCTTGAGAATACTTGAGAAAACAGAATTCTAAGAGTCATTGTGTCTGGTAGAGCAAGATAAGGAGAAAGGTAAGGAGAGAGAGAGAGAGAATCATCTGCTCCTTCAGAGGCTCAGGATCTTGCTACACCTCTTAGCGTATAAGCGAAGTCTTCTCATGTCATAATACCCCACATGCACTCATCTGTCCAAGCACACAAGACACGCTTGGTAAATACTCACGTATAATATACAGAGCTATACGACTGCCATGTGTAACCCTAGGCACACAGCAGGGTGGAAGGGTTATAGCCGAAGGCATATATGCATTTGCTTTCCCTAATATAAGCTGATGCTCACAGCTTTAGGGAAGATACATTATAATGATTGTGCAAGAGGGCTGGGTTTACCCCGTATCACTTCTCATGCATGTGTTCTCTTCCTCTTCCCTCTCTTCCCTTCATCCCTGTATCACTAATACCTTCCATCCACCCCTCACTCTATCACCCATCTCCCATCCTTTCCCCTCTCCTTCCCGCAAAAATTTAATTTAAGAGGAATTTGTCATCATAACATACCGTGAGATTTAGACTTCTCGGAATGTCTGGTCAGAGACACCCTTACCTCATGGTAAATATGTTCCTCAAGAATTTAATTTCTCGAGTTGTGTGTTTTAGATATGTTTGCACGTGGCGAGTGATTTGAATGTGAATTTGAATGTCTAACTGAATTATAACCGCTTTTAACTGACATACGTTTTCTTTCAGGTACGTACGAAGAATATAACTACCGAAGTCAAAGATAGTGTTCAACGAGGATTGTAAGGTAGGTGATTGGGGAAAAAACCAACCCAGCCCGTTCTCTCCATTTGCCACTCAGTACACAAATGTGACGTGTTAAAAGAGTGAGGACAGGTTGGGGAGGGAAATTATCAGGAGACAGCTCCAAGCCATTTCGATCTTTATAGCCGGTCGGCCGAGCGGACAGCACACTGGACTTGTGATCCTGTGGTCCTGGGTTCAATCCCAGGCGCCGGCGAGAAACAATGGGCAGAGTTTCTTTCACCTTATGCCCCTGTTACCTAGCAGTAAAATAGGTACCTGGGTGTTAGTCAGCTGTCACGGGCTGCTTCCTGGGGGTGGAGGCCTGGTCGAGGACTGGGCCGCGGGTACACTAAAGCCCCGAAATCATCTCAAGATAACCTCAAGAAGATAGCTTATATTTACTCACAAACACGAGTGCATCATAACAATTGCACTCCTGCATAGCCTCCCATGGTCAGGAACTGGCCGCCTGTTAGGCATGTCTAGTAGGAGCCAATTGGAGC
>WNGS01063839.1:10315029-10328149 GCA_020271785.1 Procambarus virginalis
CCCGTATCTTGTCAAGCACAAGACGAAGCTGGAAAAAGTTCAAAGGTATGCCACTAGGCTAGTCCCAGAACTAAGAGGCATGAGTTACGAAGAAAGGCTACATGAAATGAACCTAACGTCGCTGGAAGATAGGAGAGGAACAAGCGACTTGAGAATGGTCCAGGACGGACCGAAACGTCGTCGTCCCTTCAACTTCTAGTGTGTGGTCTGGTCAAGATAGGAGAGCTCGGGAAGACATGATCACTACCTACAAAATTCTAAGAGGAATCGACAGGGTAGATACAGATGAATTGTTTAACATGGGGAGTACTCGAACAAGGGGACACAGGTGGAAACTGAGTACCCACATGAGCCACAATGACGTTAGAAAGAACTTTTTCAGTGTCAGAGTAGTTAACGGATGGAATGCATTAGGTAGTGATGTGGTGGAGGCTGACTCCATACACAGTTTCAAGTGTAGATATGATAGAGCCCAGTAGGCTCAGGAATCTGAACACCAGTTGATTGACAGTTGAGAGGCGGGACCAAAGAGCCAGAGCTCAACCCCCGCAAGCACAACTAGGTGAGTACACGGATGCCTAGTCAAGGTGGACTTGAACGTGAGCTGAAAGGTAAATGAAAACAGGAGACTGACCTATGGAAGGGGAAACTATGATATAATGAGTAGTGATGAACTAGGAACCGGAAAACAATTACATTCCAGTTCAGAGAGAAGGAAATGTAGAGTAAAGACGGTCCTTACCCAAGTCGTTAGTGCAGGAAAGTAAATCTTTAAGGCATGAAGAAATGCAAAATGAAAAGAAAACCGGGAAGGGCCAAGCATAACTACCGTAAGAAAATGCAGCCAAGTAGAAGGGCCAAGGATGACTACCTTAAAGAACAGAAATAAAGGGAAGGTGCAGGAAACACCACCTTAGAGTTGTTGTTGTTGTTAAAGATTCGCTACCTGGAACAACGTTCCAAGTAGCACGGGCTATGGCGAGCCCGTAGACACGCACCTTAGAGGTAGGTGGGAAGTAATGGCGCAAAACATACAAGGAGATCAAGAAGTAACGCCACACAGGCTGACCCAGAGACCCACCAGGAGGAAAGCGACTATGAAGCAACAGGTGATGAAATTATCGACACACAAGAACACTAACAGAAAGGGGAAGGGAAGGAAAGGAAAGGAATTATCAGGAGAAGCGCCAAGCCATTATGACTATAGCACTGGGAAGGGGTCAGGATAAGGATTTGGGATGGGGCAGGGAGGGGAAGGAATGGTGCCTAACCACTTAGAAGGTCGGGGATTGAACGCCGACCTGCATGAAGTCAGACCGACGCTGTACTGTCTACTCCAAGTGGTTGGGCAGTAAAAGAAAACGGTGAAAGAATTATTGAGAAACTCAACATGAATTTTGAAGAGATCATTATAACTAAGCAAGGTCTAGTTCCCAAACTTGGAGTGGGTCAAATAGTGATGAAGAGTATCAACACAACGAGCCAAGACGTAATAAAATGCATATCAAAATTAAATACAGCTATCCAGGCAAGATATCACCTTGGGTACTGAATGAAGGAGCTGCGGTCCTAAGCAAACCCCATATAAATATGAACACTATTCCAGGAGGCTCAAAACTGGAAGCTATATCTCTTAATTTACGTAACATGAAGTGATACAACGAATAATATTAAAAACAACAGTCAAATTCCTGTATAACGGGACTGCTGTAACAAAACACCAACCTGAGCTTAGTGGAGACAAAGTTTACTTTTCGAATCTCTACAGAATTCTATGATAGATCAAGTAACTATGAATAACAGATCAAGAAGAAGAACAGATAAGATAAGCCTGCCTGGCCAACCTAAGGAAGGCTGGAAACGAACTGTTACACCTGTTCGTGGTCTGACAATATCCACAACGTGTAAGACCAGTCAGAGTTGTGTGAAAGGTGGAAAGCTACACCAGGGAGTCTGGTCACTTTCATAAGCATGAAAATCAGAACTGGGCGTCTGGGATTGTCTACCAGATTCTAGACCGTGCCAAGGGGTATCTGGAAACGTCCTTGAACTGGAAGACCAGGTCACAGTATCAGGAACCATCCACAAGTTGAAAGACTGAAGTCTGCCCGCTTCCAGGAAGTCTGGAAGCGAGCACCAGTTCATTAGAGCGATGGAGAGCCGCGAGTTATGTGAAGTAAAATGTTAGAGTGAAGGTCTCGGAGAGAGGGGTCAGTCCTGGAGCCAGTTCTATTACTGGCCAGGACGAGGGGACACATGGGAGGGTCCAGGACGAGAGGACACATGGGAGGGTCCAGGACGAGAGGACACATGGGAGGATCCAGGATGAGGGGACACATGAGAGGGTCCAGGACGAGGGGACACATGGGAGGGTCCAGGACGAGGGGACACATGAGAGGGTCCAGGATGAGGGGACACATGGGAGGGTCCAGAACAAAGGGAAAACAGAAGTTTAATAACGAAATGTGATGTAAAGAAATTAAAAAATATATTATTTTTCCTTAGAGTAGTGAAGAAACTAAATCTGGTAACGAAGCATTAACGTCAAAATTAGTAGTAAATATTGGGAATCCCAAGGGAGGGGGGGATGGGGAGGGGGGGAGGGGGAGGGGGGGATGGGGAGGGGGAGGGGGGGATGGGGAGGGGGGGGGTTAGGGATCAACTTCGTCATTCCAGTCAGCTCTCTTGGCTTGCCACTCCGTACAAATTTCAACCTTTTAGCGTAACCAGAAATGAATGAACCCAATCAACCCACCAAACCTATTTAACCTGATACGTATAAAACGTAGATGTCTGTGAACCGTTATTTTCCTTAATATTTTTGCATTTGTAACGTTGGTTAAGTTAACGTAAAACACGCCACCTAATTGTTTAAGAGGTCGGGGTTGCTCATTCAACTGAAAGACATTCCCCTTGACAGTTTACAGTTCATTCAACTGAAGGTTGGGAGGCGTGACCCAAGAACTGAATCTCAACCCCCTTCCCTGCAAAGCATACGGGTAGTTAGGTACACAAACACATTCCCACCTACCTAAGAGAATCCCTAACAACCAATCAACCTGTACCACCCTCACCAATCCAAGCCCAACCCGTCTAGACATCCGCAGCTCATCAGTGCTCACTGTAAATATGCCGTAGCAGGAGAACAAAGATCTCCCTCTCCTCATTAATGTTGCCGCTCGAGTGCAGGTCTCCCTGTGGGAGCTATAACTCTTTCCAATTATGGCTTATATCTGCCTCGCAACTAATGTCAACAGAGAAACCCACGCTTCGGCCAGCGGTTCGCTTGACTGCGATTTGTGCCGCTTATCAGACGAAATTCAAGAAGGTGAAGGGACGACGACGTTTCGGTCCGTCCTGGACCATTCTCAAGTCGATTGTGTCGACTTGAGAATGGTCCAGGACGGACCGAAACGTCGTCGTCTCTTCATCTTCTAGTGTGTGGTCTGGTTAACATACTTCAGCCACGTTATTGTGACTCATCGCCTGCACGAAATTAAAGAATTTCTTTAATTCGAATATAAAGAATAAAGATTCCTCGAGTGAAAACTACGCTAAGATAAAGAGAATAAGGGGGAAGTAAAGTTGGAAATGGAGATAAGAGAAATAATGACGGATATACGAGTTAACAGAAAGCATTAAAAAGTAGATTCTGATGCATTTATTAATTTTGTCATTCATTTTTTATTAAATTAGCCTGAAATTTTGAAGGGTCTCAAATATGCATCCATAATATTTGACTAAAACTTCATTTAACAATTATAATGGATATGTGTTTAAAATGTTTTGCAAAGAGTGCTAGAAGTTTAACATTGGACAAACCAGCAAACACATAGACAAGCAATATAGATATACCATAAGGACAAGTTGCGAGGATTCAAATCACCATTTATGCGTATACTCTAAGAGACTTGAACCATCCTTTATCAACATAAATGTTATTAAAAAGAAAGTATAAAGAACATTTCGTATTAACATTGCGGTATTGGTCAATGTAATTTATATATTATCACAGGAATGGGAAATTTAGACAATTTTATATTTAGTAGAACTTGTGAGAGGAGAAAGTTGAAATAGATTATACCTGATGTTTAGTCACGTCACCACCTGTTGTAGTCACGTCACCACCTCTTGTAGTCATGTCACCTGCTGTTGTAGTCATGTCACCTGCTGTTGTAGTCACGTCACCACCTGTTGTAGTCACGTCACCACCTCTTGTAGTCACGTCACCACCTCTTGTAGTCACGTCACCACCTCTTGTAGTCACGTCACCACCTCTTGTAGTCACGTCACCACCTCTTGTAGTCACGTCACCACCTCTTGTAGTCACGTCACCACCTCTTGTAGTCACGTCACCACCTGTTGTAGTCACGTCACCACCTGTTGTAGTCACGTCACCACCTGTTGTAGTCACGTCACCACCTGTTGTAGTCACGTCACCACCTGTTGTAGTCACGTCACCACCTGTTGTAGTCACGTCACCACCTGTTGTAGTCACGTCACCACCTGTTGTAGTCATGTCACCACCTCTTGTAGTCATGTCACCTGCTGTTGTAGTCACTGAGAGACCAAAGTTGAAAAGATGAAATGAAAAGTATAGATAAATTTACAGAAAGGACAAATGATGCTAAAGAGAGGGGGGGAACAGTATGTTCGCCCCCTCTCAGTATGTATGTATGTATTTATTTGTATTAGATAGATATGTATGTATTAGATAGCTTGGTTACATAAAGATGGTATACAAAGAGAGAGAGTGAGAGAAAGTCCTGGAAATACCAGTTCTGTTTAGAATGTGTGTGGGAGACCAGTCTACAGCACGTGCATATCTCTATCTCTCTCTCTCTCTCTCTCTCTCTCTCTCTCTCTCTCTCTCTCTCTCTCTCTCTCTCTCTCTCTCTCTCTCTCTCTCTCTCTCCTCTCTCTCTCTCTCTCTCTCCTCCCATGATCAGTTTGCGTATAAATATGTAATATTTTAAAATGCAGATATATAACTTCACCCAAACGACAAATTAGTCAAGAAATATACATCAGATATTAATTGGTTAAGATGTGAAATAATACTCTTAACGAATAATACATTTACGAGTCACCATGATTGCAATTTGGTGTAATATTGCTTAAAAGATCAGCATTATTGAAAATTGTAATCTCATTTCAAATGACTCTCGATTTTACCTGTTGCAAATCTAACAAGATTTCAAATTGGAATCTTGTTATTAGCTAAGACTAACCGGCTTGCCACTTCCCTCTGCAATTTGGACAACTTTGCAAGTGGTTCTCTTGGTAAGAATCATAACAACCGCAATTGCTGCAATATTCTGTTGCAATTTTGTTTTTTGTTTTTAAAGCAAACTTTAAACACGGCAGGAATATTTGGAGCGCTGTAACTCTGATAGCGGAACTCGTGGGCAAGAACTGTGTCAGAAAACGGAATGGGGGTGAGTGGAATGTTGCCTACTGACGCCTGACTGCTGGGTGGACCGCGCTTTGGATTCATAGTCCTGAGGGTTCGATCCCCGGTGGAGGCGAAGACAAATGGGCAAAATGTTTCTTTCATCCTGATATGCCTGTTACCTAGCAGTAAATAGGTACCTGGGAGCTAGACAGGTGCTACGGGCTGCTTGCTGGGGGTGGAGGCCTGGGCGAGGACCGGGCCGCGGGGACACTAAGCCCCGAAATCATCTCAAGATAACCTGCTGTAGTGAATGGAATGGTTCATACTCTGGTGAGTGGAATGGTTCAATGGATAGAATCCAAAGTGGCAAAAGTTCTGGCCGAAGAAGAGTATCTTTCACTGAAACTCCTATTTTGAAAATCTTTCCACCAAGGGTTAGTTCCTCTAGATTGGGAATATGAAAATATTGCCCTTATCTATAAAAAAAAATGGCCGAAAGAGCTCAGCAGAAAACTACCTACCAGTCTTAACCTCACGGAGAAAATATCCTAAGATAGAGAAACATTAAATATCTCACAGTACTCAGTCTAGTAAAATATTCACACACACATGGTTTTGTAAAATGATGTCTTACTTTACATACGTGCTCTCGCTCTCTAGTGGTGACGGTAAATAGATAATTAAACAAACAAGGACTTCCAGTAGTCGTAGTATGTAAGGAGTTTTCTAAAGCTTTCGGTAAGGAACCCCGCGGGAAAGACTGGCAAAGAAATTACAAGCACATGGAATTAATGAACACATTAGAATGAATAAATCATTCTCTACAACAAAGAAAGCAAAGGGTCGTCCTAACAGTGAATGACTACACAGCCCCGCTTCTGTGCCGGGTAAGTTACGGGCTCACCATAGCCCGTGCTACTTGCCCCGCTCCTGTGCCAGGTAAGTCCACTACGGGCTCACCATAGCCCGTGCTACTTGGAGCTTGTTCCGAGTAGCTGAATCTATAACAACTGTGATTGACTCTAGGAAAATGTGATGAGCGGTGTACCGCAAGGTTCCTCCTTGGTGGGGAGGGGGGGGTTAATCCATTTTGCTATACACATCAATGACTTAGATAAGCATATTTCAAACCACATTATCACATTTGCAGATGACATTTAGATCTATGGTAAAGAGCGAAGTGAAAATTATATGAGGTCTTACAAAGAGATCGACATGAACTTCACCAATGGTCAGAAGACTGGCAAGTGGTTTTCAATATTGCAAAATGCAAGACCTTGCATGCAGGGCATATAACTGCACATGACCAGTATCACTGGGACGTTCTGGAGGCCCGAATTGGTGCCCAACCAGGATTTTATGATTGACCCGCCTACATTCTGGCCTCAGGGAACCTGCCTGATACCTGCTGATGGGGTTATGGGAGTTCTTCTACTCCCTAAGTCCGGCCGGAAGCCAGGCTTGACTTGTGAGAGTTTGGTCCACCAGGCTGTTGTTGGAGCGGCCCACAGGCCCACATATCCAGGGTAATGGTGTTCACACCCTTATACCGGGGCCCCTCCTTCAGATCATAAAGAAATCACAATAGCGTGGTGTATCAATGAGGAATGTTTGGCTTTCGTCTTGTGGCTGAGTGGGTTAAGGTGTCTTGGGAATCACCAGAACGCCGGTTCAAGTCACCTCATTGCCCCAAAATGATTTTCTCGACGATACCACGCCTTTGTGATTTCTAGTGTATAGTAGTAGGCATCAATCAGTCTCAGGAGACTTTGGTGTTGCGCTCTGGTTGTTGGTCTAGAGAGACCTCTCCAGGGCGCAAAGTCCGGGTAGGTTGATACGGAGGAGAAGCTGTTACCCAGGCAGCACATCTCCCCTCTCCACGGCGCCGAAAGTCTCCAATGGAAAGGCAAACGCCAATACAATTGGTTCCAGCGCCGTCGCAGGAACAGTGAGATCCGGGGTTGACCTCGAAGTTAGTTAAAAAGGGCACAGGGACCTCCAATCCCGGAGACCGCCGTGGACGGGGCGGAGAAGAACCACCCCATCAAGGTCAAGAACGACGCATTGTGATTGTGTATATATGTGTGTGTGTGTGTGTGTATTAAGGTATGTGCTCGGGGGAGTATGGGAGGAAGGTCTCGCCCATGGTGGGTCGGAAGCACAGTGAGGTGGGGAAGGTGTTGAGGATTAACAAGTTTCCGCACAACTTTAAATTAACCAAAAAACTTGAGACTTCTTTAGTGTTCCTGGCGGTGAGCTGCACTGACATTAGTCCAACCACTTGGGCTGGACGGTAGAGCGACGGTCTCACTTCATGCAGGTCGGCGTTCAATCCCCGACCGTCCAAGTGGTTGAGGCACCATTCCTTTGCCCCGTCCCATCCCAAATCCTTATCCTGACCCCTTCCCAGTGCTATAAAGTCGTAATGGCTTGGCGCTTTCCCCCTGATAATTAATTAATCCCCTGATATTACACGACTCCCGTCGGCACGCTCCCTCACGCACCACCACTATCACCATCATCATCTTGAAGAAATCTTCAGATGATTTCAGGGCTTGGCGTTCCCGCTGCCCGGTCCTTGACCAAGACCGTGGCCTCCTTTTTGTTACACACCCCCAGGAAGCAGCCCGTAGCAGCTGTCTAACTCCCAGGTACCTATTTACTGCTAGGTGAACAGGGGGCCTCAGGGTGAAAGAAACTGTCCATTTGCTTCCGCCTCCGCCGGAGATCGAAACCGGAACTTTAGGACTACGAATCCCGAGCGCTGTCCACTAAGCCGTCAGGCCTAACCATTGCCATTAATGGTGGTGACCATTACTACCATTACTATCACCACTATCACCACCATCACTAATATAACCGACCCCATGATCTAAAACACCAAAAAATGTGTCTGTCTGTCTGTCTCACAGTCTGTCCCTCAGACAAGTCACGGTCCCATTTCACACCCGATTGACAGTTCATCTCGGGAAGGGGGGTAAGGGGTGGGGGTGCTTCTGTACCCCATCTGTGGACGTGGGGAAATGTGCGAGAGATTGAACATTTCCGCTTTGCAGCGTATTCTATCTATTCCGAATATTAAACGGTAGTATTATGGTTCATTTATAACGAGGTTTTCGGCAACCTGAAAATGTCTACAAGATAGTTTTACGACGTGAGTATTTTGTCCTGTTGGTGTGTTACTGTACCTGTTGAAGCTTCATCCTGTTGGTGTGTTACTGTTCCTGTTGAAGCTTCATCCTGTTGGTGTTACTGTTCCTGCTGAAGCTTCATCCTGTTGGTGTGTTACTGTCCCCTGTTGTAGCTTCATCCTGTTGGTGTGTTACTGTACCTGTTGTAGCTTCATCCTGTTGGTGTGTTACTGTCCCTGTTGAAGCTTCGTCCTCTTGGTGTGTTTCTGTTCCTGTTGAAGCTTCATCCTGTTGGTGTGTTACTGTCCCTGTTGAAGCTTCGTCCTGTTGGTGTGTTTCTGTTCCTGTTGAAGCTTCGTCCTGTTGGTGTGTTTCTGTTCCTGCTGAAGCTTCATCCTGTTGGTGTGTTTCTGTTCCTGTTGAAGCTTCATCCTGTTGGTGTGTTACTGTTCTTGCTGAAGCTTCATCCTGTTGGTGTGTTACTGTTCCTGTTGAAGCTTCATCCTGTTGGTGTGTTACTGTCCCTGTTGAAGCTTCGTCCTGTTGGTGTGTTACTGTCCCTGTTGAAGCTTCGTCCTGTTGGTGTGTTTCTGTTCCTGCTGAAGCTTCATCCTGTTGGTGTGTTTCTGTTCCTGTTGAAGCTTCATCCTGTTGGTATGTTTCTGTTCCTGTTGAAGCTTCATCCTGTTGGTGTGTTACTGTTCCTGTTGAAGCTTCATCCTGTTGGTGTGTTACTGTTCCTGTTGAAGCTTCATCCTTTTGGTGTGTTACTGTCCCCTGTTGTAGCTTCATCCTGTTGGTGTGTTACTGTTCCTGTTGAAGCTTCATCCTGTTGGTATGTTTCTGTTCCTGTTGAAGCTTCATCCTGTTGGTGTGTTACTGTCCCCTGTTGTAGCTTCATCCTGTTGGTGTGTTACTGTTCCTGTTGAAGCTTCATCCTGTTGGTGTGTTACTGTTCCTGTTGAAGCTTCATCCTGTTGGTGTGTTTCTGTTCCTGTTGAAGCTTCGTCCTGTTGACCATACTGAGCGACAACAACAACAACAACAACAACAACATAATAACTTTGTTACCAATTTCGTCGTTTTCTGTGGCTCACAACGAAATATTTTCTCATATGGATAATTTTGTATTATTAAAGCAAAAGTATTGTTAGACTTTTTATTCACCTGGGTCATAGGTGACTCGAACTCTTGCCTGAGATGTACAAGGCCGGTGTCCTACCGACCTGGGGCCAGATTCACGAAAGCAGTTACGCAAGCACTCACTAACCTGTACATCTTTTCTCAATCTTTGGCGGCTTTGTTTCCAATTATTAAACAGTTAATGAGCTCCGAAGCACCAAGAGGCTGTTTATAACGATATCAACAGTTGAATGGAAAGTTTTCATGCTTGTAAACTGTTTAATAAATGTAACCAAAGTCGTCAAAGATTGAGGAAAGATGTACACGTTCGTAAGTGCTTGCGCAAGTGCTTTCGTGAATCTGGCCCCAGGCCACGGACCGTCACAGTAAAGAAGGGTATCAGAATGACCTATAACTGATAGCAAACTGAGACTCTTATTTTTTTTTTTAATTCCCTTGATCACCACTAAGGTATCTAGATCTATTTATCCCCCCACCTCAGCCTCATGTAAGATGCAAGCCACGAAAGCTTAACAACTGAATTGATCATTTAATCACTTAGTTCACTTAATCGTCGGAGATTCGACCGAGGACCTGTTTGTTGACACCATCCAGGAGGACATAGTTGACTTGTTGATGATAAAGTCTCCTCCCGAGGCGGTAATAAAGATTCGAACCGGTGCTCAGAATGTTGAGTTGCTAATTTGACGGCACATGTACTAACCTAATATGTTCTTGCTTGGTTGAGTGTCAGCTCCTGTTCCCTGCCTTCTGGTGGGTGGATGTGTGTACAGTAGTGAAGAAGCAAGGCTTGGCTCACAGAAGGGAATCCAACATACATGCACCTGTGTGTGTGTGTGTGTGTGTGTGTGTGTGTGTGTGTGTGTGTGTGTGTGGTGTGTGTGTGTGTACTTACCTATCTGTACTTACCTATCTGTGCTTGCAGGATCGAGCATTGACTCTTGGATCCCGCCTTTCCAGCTATCGGTTGTTTACAGCAATGACTCCTGTCCCATTTTCCTATCATACCTAGTCTTAAAAGTATGAATAGTATTTGCTTCCACAACCTGTTCCCCAAGTGCATTCCATTTTCCACTACTCTCATGCTAAAAGAAAACTTCCTAACATCTCTGTGACTCATCTGAGTTTCCAGTTTCCACCCATGTCCCCTCGTTCTGTTATTATTACGTGTGAACATTTCATCTATTTCCACTTTGTCAATTCCCCTGAGTATTTTATATGTCCCTATCATATCTCCTCTCTCCCTTCTTTTCTCTAGTGTCGTAAGGTTCAGTTCCTTCAGTCGCTCTTCATATCCCTTCCCTCGTAACTCTGGGACAAGCCTCGTCGCAAACCTCTGAACCTTCTCCAGTTTCCTTATGTGTTTCTTCAGGTGGGGGCTCCATGATGGCGCGGCATACTCTAAGAAGGGTCTCACGTATGCAGTGTAAAGCGCCCTATGTGTGTGTGTGTGTGTGTGTGTATATCACGAAAATAAAAACGTTATTAATAATGTGACAGAGTCAGACCACGAAGGAAAATTGAAACAGGATTTCCTTAAGTACTTTCGTATATTAATACATCTTCAGAAGGAGTCTGCTGCGTATGATTCAAAGGTTCTTCTTCCCAACAATTGAATACAATATGAAACCATACTCATGTTATACCATGGTATAGTATATCACGACGCCGCAGTATATTATACCAAACTATAAGTATAGCATACTGTTTCAAATGTATATAATACCATAGGTACATAATTCCAAACCATGAGTATACTTACCATACCAAATATACACATCATATACCGTAAGTATACCATAGCAAATCATAAATATACAATACCAAACGTATAGCATACTAGAACGTAAGTAATCCATATCAAACCATAATATACCATATCATTAATCATAAGTATACCATACCATATATATACCAAACCACGAGTATGCCATACCATTCCACACGTAATCATCTGTAATATACAGCTTAACTCACCAATATTTGCATTAAAAAGTATTGGGTCTGCAAGAGCAAAAAAATATTGCTAGACTCCAAATATTTCACTAAGATTTCTGACTGTTAACTGTGTTGTTTGTGGCTTTACAAATGTATATAAATATAATACAAATTGTATATAATATAATGCAAATAGTATATAAATATAATACAATTCTCTGAGAGAGGGGCAACAGACGTAGACTCGTTTATCATGAGATGTCCACTTACACTCTGCCCTGCCTGGGGGAAACATGCTAGCCGCTGAGCCTACATATACCGCCAGCTCAAGGGGCCCCTCCCCTTCCAATTTTCAGGAAGAACGTACCTAATCTCATTTTTTCCCGCCAAAAACATTTGTAAACACGAACCAGAGATGTAAACAGGGGAATGCTCGAAACTTACATTTACCATTGAGTGTTTTCGCGGGGAAATACCTATAACGATACGCGGTATATATATCGATTCTCGATATATCTATCGCGGATATCAAACATTAGATATTAACTTCTGCCAGATATAATCTGTTCGGATAACCTGATTTCCTGCAATATTGCTCGGCAAATGAGGAACTCAGGTGAGTGAATTTGATTAAAGGAGCCTCGATCTTGACATCAAGGGATCTTGACGTCGTGTCAAGAGCTTGACGTGACACATAAACTTATCCTCATAAGTTCATATGAGGATAAACTTGTGAAATTATGCAATGAACAGACATATTAAATGTAAATGAAGAGTTTGATAACTATATTTTAGTATCATTATTAGTTTTCAAGGCAAGGATCGTAGTAAAAAGTAATAAGTTTGATTATTACTAGTAGTTGTGATAATATTTTAATTCTTATCGCGAAAGATTATTCCTTAAGAACATATTAGTATTTTTTTTTCTCAATAGATAATTTTGAGATATCTGTTATCTTAGGAGTGAATGCAGATTGGCACCGGACAATAGTTCTGCTTCTTGTGGTGTGGATAATGATACTTGTTTGTCCAGTTAACGGTTGATGGTTGTAAACGTTCCATGTGATTACAGAAACGTTCCACGTGATTACAGAAACGTTCCATGTGATTACAGAAACGTTCCACGTGCTTACAGAAACGTTCCACGTGATTACAGAAACGTTCCACGTGCTTACAGAAACGTTCCATGTGATTACAGAAATGCGAAGAAAAAGTCCAAAGTTCAACCCCCTGCAAGGATAACTTGGCGAGTACAAGTTGGTTATTTAATCCATGACTTGTGGAGGATTCTCCATGACTTATCCATGACTTATCCATGACAGATGCGGGTCCTCTACACAAAGTAGACACACTGTTCTTGACTCAATACCTCGACTACTACACAAGCGACACCTTTGATAAAGTATTTACTTAACGTCCGTTTCCACTTTAATATTTCCACTTTAGGAAATATATGGCAAAGACTAAAATTAAGTAAATTCCCCAAGCATTTATATATTAAAATTTATCATCG
>WNGS01063839.1:10328291-10343753 GCA_020271785.1 Procambarus virginalis
AAACAAGCGACAATAAATAATAACAAAGAACAAACAGGAAGAAAGATATTCTATATCAGAACAAATGATATAAAATAATAACTGTTCACAATAAACAGGATGCGATTCAAATACAAGGAAAACACAATACAGAAGTGTAAACCAGTAAACCATTACCTGACTACCAAAACACCCCCCTCAGCGACAACGACCCCACTTTGGTAATTACCCTAGAGAACACCACCCACCACCACTACCACCACCACCAGACAAGGTGATTGGTCGGTATAATTCATACCGTGGGACATACAATCTTCACACCCACCACCCACCGCCAGCAGTGGGAGGTTGGTGAAATAAAGTGAACCCTCTACACAGTCAAGCGTTGTATACATGTACACTTGCCCCCACGAAGGATGTAACCTTCAATCTAAGTACATAGGTATGACGTCGACCAAGCTCGACGAGGCGTTTGACTGCATCTTCAATCCGGTGCCCATAGGAACCAAATGAGACAAGCCCATGACATCACCCAAACAAGAGCAAGAGAAAGTTGAACACAAAATACCTGTATATAGACAAACCCAAGATGTAAGAAGATACAAATTCTGAAGCAATTCATGCATAAGAATAGAACACACCTACCATGAACACCCAAATCACGGAACTATATTACTCTACCCACCATGAGAGATAAGAGACAAGGCCTGAATATATATATATATATATATATATATATATATATATATATATATATATATATATATATAATATATATATTACTTGGAAGGGATATGAGGATATATGGATTTTGGATAGGACGGAGGAAAGATTTTTTGTGGCAATGGTCATTGTCGTAGTGGTTTGGTAACAGCGGGTACCAGGTCTATCCTAGTACCAGGTAGCAGGATACTCAGGTCTATCATGCATTCAGATATACTGGCGTATGAGACATGTATCCACACCCTCACAATACACACTCATGACACACGTACGACACATACTTGCATACATAATGATCATGTGACACTCCAAACACTCAAAACATCATACTCATACGACACAAACACACGACAAGCATAGAACACACTCATTCAACACAAATTGGCACTGTACTACACACACACCACACACACACACACACACACACACACACACACCACACACACACACACACACACACAGGCTAGTACCAGACTAGTTATGATACCAGACTGATACCTGAGTTTCTTTCACTCTGATGCCCTGATACCTAGAAATAAATAGGTTCCAGAGAGTTAGACCCCTGCTACCAGACTAGTACCCGAGCTGAGGGGTATGAGCTACGAGGAGCGACTGCAGAATTAAACCTCACTTCGTTGGAAGACAGAAGAGTTAGGGGGGACATGATCACCACATTCAAGATTCTCAGGGGAATCGACATGGTTGATAAAGACAGGCTGTTTAATACAAGGGGCACACGCACTAGGGGACACAGGTGGAAACTGAGTGCCCAAATGAGCCACAGAGATATTAGAAAGAACTTTTTAGTGTCAGAGTGGTTGACAAATGGAATGCATTAGGAAGCGATGTGGTGGAGGCTGACTCCATACACAGTTTCAAGTGTAGATATGATAGAGCCCATTAGGCTCAGGAAACTGTACACCTGTTGATTGACGGTTGAGAGGCGGGACCAAAGAGCCAGAGCTCAACCCCCGCAAGCACAACTAGGTGAGTACAACTAGGTGAGTAGTAACACAACACGCACACACAGGCCCCTATCAGAGGAGGCCCCTGATAGCTGAGTGAACAGCGCTCTGGACTCGTATTCCTAGGGTCCGGGTTCGATCCTCGTTGATGGCAGAAAAAAATGTACAGAGTTTCTTTCACTCTGATGCCCCTGATACCTAGCAGTAAATAGGTTCCAGAGAGTTAGACCCCTGCTACGGACTGCTTCCTGGAGGGGTGTGGTGTGGAAAAAATAGTAAAAGATGATTGATTGACAGTTGAAAGGCTGGACCAAAGAGCAGAGCTCAACCCCGCAAGCACAACTAGGTGAAGACACTGTCGCTGCACATCTCACGGTTCAACTAGTGCCTACGGGCTCACCATAGCCCGTGCTACTCGGAGCTTGTTCCGAGTAGCTGAATCTATAACAACAACAACTAGTGCCACAAGCAACAACACCGAACAACACACAACTACAACCTCATATTAGAAATTTGATTAAGCCCAAAAACCCTGAGCAGTGTTCCAGTAATACACTTGTATACGATAAATGGAAAGAGCACTTTTAATTGAATGAATAATCCTTCCACATTTTAGTTCTGTATTCCGGATACAGTATACTTGTGTGTCCGTTCTGTATGTTAAGCACTTTGCTGTATATATATATATATATATATATATATATATATCTTATGATATATATATATATATATATATATATATATATATACATATATATAAATATATATATATATATAGATATATATATATAATATTATATAATATATATATATCCGTATTTATATACCTGCTATATAGCAGTATAAAACAGTGCATATAGTATATATCTCTAGTATGATCAGATATCCATCCATTATGTTACACACGCTAAATACCTCCAAAAGTATTTAGGAAGTATTAATAAATCTATATAAATAAAAATGGAAATTTTCGTTTGTTCAAAATCGCTAGTCTCCGAAAGTTCTTCACCGATTGCTTTGAAATTTTCACACAACGTTCCATTCGCCTCCGAGCAGGTTTTATATACATACTATATAGACGTCACGTCTGTGACGGTAAAAAAAAAACATGTTTTTCTGAAAAAACTGTGTTTTTCACGTGAGAGAATCTTGAAACCTCTTTACCGATTGCTTTGAAATTTTGACACAACGTTGCATTCGAATAGGCGCATCTTTTTATATATTTACTATATACATGCCTCACCTGTGAGAGGAATTTTTTTTTTTTTTTGAAAAACAGTGCCATCTGTTGAACGTAAGTGCAAAACACGCTGTAATCTCCGAAAGTTCTTCACCAAGTTTTTTGAAATTTTGGCACAACGTTGCATTCGAATAGGCACGTCTTTTATATACCTACCATATGGATACCACACCTGTGACAGGTAAAAACATGCATTTTTGAATAACAGCGCCATCTGTTGCACATAATGGCAACATGCACGCTATACTAAATATGTCCCGAATTCCATTTCAGTGTTTCCGATTGCATTGATAAATTTTCATAGATTTCGAGTTGTATAATTTTTTAGTGAATTATTTTGTGTGACATTGTGTTGGAGTTGAGTTGTGTTGTTTACCATACCGTTCATTTCGTAAGTATAAGTATAGATGCCACACCTGTGACAGGTCAAACTATGCTTTTCTTGAAAAACAGCGCCATCTGTTGTATGTAAGAGCAACACACATGCTATACTAGATATGTTACAATTCCATTTCAATGTTTCTGATTGCATTGATAAATTGAATTTTCAAAGATTTTAATTTATTTTCATTTTGATTTAATTATTTTGTGTGAATTGCATTCGAATTGAGCTGTGTTGTTTACCATACCGGTCATTTCGTGAGTGTACCTTATTTTTACATTTTTCATATTTTCATTTCATTTTTAACTGTTTTTCTTATATTTCAGTGATGGGAACATCAGATCACTTGATGTTCCCAATTTTCTGATGGGAACATCAAACCATTTGGGAAGGCATCGAACGAGGGAGTGGGGAATGGTGGGGAGGACGAGGGGACAAGGGAGTTTGGGATGGTGGGGACGAGGGGATGGGGGAATGGAGAATGGTGGCGAGGTCAAAGTGACAGGGAAGGTTACTGTTCCTCAGCAACGCACACGCGTTGCTGAGCCACAGCAACGCGTGGCCGGGCACTGCTAGTATATTAATAAAGAGAGAGATATGAGAGAGAGGGAGATATAGTGAGAGAGTGAGAGAAAGAGATTAAATATGTGCGTGATTATTGGCGTAAATATAGACCCGTTATGTATATTTACCAAATCAGGTCACGAGGAGGGAGGAGGGCAGGACTTGCGATGTGATTATAATTATATGCAATGTAAAATTTCTCAAAGGTCACGGTTATTGGGAATATTAACGTTGCTTGTCTGGCCTGGGGCATTAATTACGAATCATACAGAATTTCCGCCGTGGTAGGTACCTCTTACGTTGTTAGGTGAGGGGGGAGGAGTGGTGCTAGCGAAGGGGAGATAGGTAACTGGGGTACCTTGAGGGTAAAGAGCTGGGATTCTGGTAAGGGGAAAGAGATGTAACTGGAGTGCTGGTGGTGGGGAGGCTGTGTAGCGTTGGTGGGCAAGTGGTTTACAAGTCCCGTGGAAGGAGGTGAGGAAGAACATTGTATGAAAAGGAAATTCCAGTAACAAGATGTACAAGTTGATGTATCAGTTGATAACGTGATTTACTCGGAGATGATACTGCTGCCCGGAAGTGATGTATCAATTGATTCATCACGTCAATGTGATTTCTTTGGGAATTTGAAGAGAAGAGTTGAATGGTAGAACTCTTATAAAACAGCCAGAGTGCATGTTGGCAATGAGTGAAACTCTGATTGGGCTCTACTGGCAGTCTCAGGAGCCCATGGAGGATTCAGTTGAGTCCCAGGTTGCATTGCTTTCAGCTTGCCGTGGTGTAGTGGTCTAAGGGGTGTGCTTGGGAGTACCCCGTGTGCAGGTTCGAATCCTGCTCATGGATATCCTATTGATTTTCTCAGTAATAGGTTTAGTACCATTGGTAGACCAAAGTGTAGCGGTTGCACAGTTTTCAGAACCCACAGTATTAACACACACACGCGTCCACACACAAAACACACACACACACAGGGGGTCTGGTAGCTGAGTGGACAGCGTGCAGGACTCGTTATCCTGTGGCCCGGGTTCGATTCCCGGACCAGGCAGAAACAAATGGGCGAAGTTTATTTCACCCTGATGTCTCTGTTACCTAGCAGTAAATAGGTACCTGGGAGTTAGTCAGCTGTTACGGAGCTGCTTCCTGGTGTGTGTGTTTGAATTAGTAGTTAAAGTTGATTGACAGTTGAGAGGCGGGCCGAAAGAGCAGAGCTCAACCCCTGCAAGAACAAATAAGTGAATACACACACACCACACACACACACACACACACACACACACACCACACACACACACACACCACACAACCATCACACACCACACACACACACACACACACACACACACACACACACACACAAAACATGGATAACCATGCAGCATCCCTCCAAAAATGTCCCCTCCCCCCCACAAAAAAATATTTGAGTGAAGTACATAGTGCCACAAGAAAATAGACACCCCAACCTGAGGGACGGAATAAGAGTGACGGGGATTTGTGAATATCGAAAGAGGCTCGTAAATTATGCCGCCTCTCGGTACCTGTGACGAAACATTTGCATCTGGAACGTCAGACTAGCGAGGGGAGACAGCTGTGTGTGTGTGTGTGTGTGTGTGTGTGTGTGTGTGTGTGTGTGTGTGTACTCACCTAATTGTGCTTGCGTGGGTTGAGCTTTGGCTCTTTGTGTGTGTGTGTGTGTGTGTACTGGACCATTAGCCCCATAGATGGCACTAGTAGCCACCGTGAGTGAGAGACTGCCAGTGGCTGAGTATTGGGAAAGGAGAAAGGAAGGTCAGGCCACGAGAGGGGGGGGGGGGGGGAGAAGGGTCTCTAAGGTCAGCCAATCACCAGAAAGGTCAAGTGGCTATTTTTGAACATTGTTGTGTGTGTGGTGCATCGTTTTCTCCCGTCCTCCGTTCTTTACGCAAATGTTATGAACCTCTTTTTATTTTTCTGTTTGATTTGTAGAGTTCTCTGTTGGCTTTTTTTCTTTGTGTGGTTGTGTTGGCTTTTTATTCTGTTTTCTTGACTTTTCTTCTTTTTCTTTCCGGTGTCTTCAGACACAATGTGTAGTGAAGATCTTGGTTGTTTTGGTCTCCCCCACGATATGAACGGCGCTTCTGAGGCACTTACTGATTATTAAATCTTTATTGACAAAATGAATATACATTTTGTCTGATTGGAGTAATCCAATTAGGTCTTATTACACTGACGTGGCTGCTCATATTCACTGCCACACGGGACAGTGAGGATGCTGCTCATATTCACTGCCACACAGGACAGTGAGGATGGTGCTCATATTCACTGCCACACGGGACAGTGAGGATGCTGCTCATATTCACTGTCACACAGGACAGTGAGGATGCTGCTCATATTCACTGCCACACAGGACAGTGAGGATGCTGCTCATATTCACTGCCACACAGGACAGTGAGGATGGTGCTCATATTCAATGCCACACAGGACAGTGAGGATGCTGCTCATATTCACTGCCACACAGGACAGTGAGGATGCTGCTCATATTCACTGCCACACAGGACAGTGAGGATGGTGCTCATATTCACTGCCACACAGGACAGTGAGGATGGTGCTCATATTCACTGCCACACAGGACAGTGAGGATGCTGCTCATATTCACTGCCACACAGGACAGTGAGGATGCTGCTCATATTCACTGCCACACAGGACAGTGAGGATGGTGCTCATATTCACTGCTACACAGGACAGTGAGGATGGTGCTCATATTCACTGCCACACAGGACAGTGAGGATGCTGCTCATATGTGCAACTCATTCTCGCACTTGCTCATAGTCAATATTTGCTTGTTAATAAGTGCATATGTGACATACTAATTTATTGTGAGTTTATCTTGAAACGCTGAATAGAAAACACCGATCTAACCTAACCTTCTTAGTATGTTAAGATAAGCATCTTATGCTTATTAATTACAATTAGTACTTTACCTATACCTATATTGATATTACAGTTTTATAAAAATAATAAAACCAAAATATTTAAATAAATTGTAAAGTAACTGAGGATATTGTCAAATATTGTATAAAATCTCTATTGTTTAATAAAACTGAAAAAGAAATTCCAAATATTAAAACTGGTCTTTTGCAATCTATAGGAAGAGTTTGTACCTTAAAAACAAAATATAACTTGGCATATACCACATATGTACTTATTAATCAGCCAAATAGTGACTATAAGCAATAAGTCATATATGTGCTGTCTTGTGCGAGTGCGGGTTGCATATTCACTGTCATACAGGACGGCGATATCGTTCCATCGTTCCAGGAGGGTTCAAATTCAAATTCAAATGTTTATTCAGCTAAAGTACATACATACAAGGGGTGAGATACAAATATTGCTGAATTTATAGATAGAGCTAGTACCATACAATGCCTAAAGCCAATATTACGCAAAGCGTTTCGGGTTCATAACACTTCCATTTGACTTTCATTATGTATGTGTGGGTTGAGTTACTCTCAGCATATTTTGTATACACTTGTAAGCCGCACGTGACCTGGCCTTGTTTACAAACATTAACGCATTCGCCGCATGTCCGACGAATACAGCTTTTTCAATTTACGGTAAGCGAAACACTGACTATTTCGGCGGCCATCTTGGTCTCCATTTGACAACTTTTTCGGCCTTCCTCCCAACTTTGCTCGATTCACTGGCTGCTTGCTTCCCATCTGCTCCAATTAGATCAGGAGTTGAAGTGGAGTGGAGTTTTCTGGGCTCGCTGGCGGTCAGGCAAGGGAAGGGACCTCTCAACCTGTCCCACTGCTGCTCTGTCCACTGCTGCCCCTGTCTCCCTCTTCCCCTCAAGTTTAATTATTTTCCCCTTCCGTTCTGCCATCGTTTTCTCCCTCTCCATGCTTCTATTTTCTTTGATTTACAGCGGTTTTCTTCCTTTTTTATACATGTGGTTAGAAGAGCAGTCGACATCTGTCTCCTGCTAGCAGGCAGGCTTAGAGCTCGTCCTTATCTTTAGCCCATGGCAAACCTTACACACTAATTTTCACTTGAACACGACCCCGTCAATCGGTTAACAACCAAGGACTCTTGTGCTGCTGGGTAAACAGTGGCGAACAATTAGGTCTTGGCGCCAAGTCAATCCTCCCTGACCAGGTATCAAACCTAGACCAAATCGGTCACGAGGCGATTTCGAATGATACTGAAAAGAAGTAGAGAGTGTAGAATAAAGAATGGGAGGAGAAACAGGCAAGAGAGTGGGAGGAGGAATGGGCTGATGAGAGTGGGAAGATGCATAAAATAAGTGAGAGGAACGGTGAGGAATTTCTGAAGAGACATTATTGAATATATTAGTAGGGTTTGTAGACCATATAACCTTCATATACAAGCCCCCTAGTCTTACTAGAGGGGAATGGGAGAGAGAGAGAGAGAGAGAGAGAGAGAGAGAGAGAGAGAGAGAGAGAGAGAGAGAGAGAGAGAGAGAGAGAGAGAGAAGAGAGAGATGGCGTACGGACGACCCTTCAGACCAGGTTTGGCATGACCAATTCCATTAACATTTGCCATCTACTCTACCTGTTTCAAGCGAATATTTAGACTCTTAAGATATACTACCGAGTGGTATGTAAGTATAGGAGAGAGTAGCTGGTGATATTCACCTATACACACGCGCGAGATATTTTTGAACCTTTTTAACCTTTCCTCGTCATTATCGCTTTAAAACTATGGTAAGTCAACTCACACTATATAGTTTTAATCTCTCCTAACATAGTGGGATCATGACTGAGTTCGATTCCCAAGTAAGGCAAGACGGTTGGGTAGGTTATTTTACCATTGAGCAACTGTTCGCATATATATATATATATATATATATATATATATATATATATATATATATATATATATATATATATATATATATATATATATTCCCATTGCTACAAGGCAATGGGAATATTTTGGGGAACACAAGGATTAAGGAAAGTGGAAAAGGCTTGTTGACCCATACGAGCCAGCTCCTATTTATATCCACCCGGACACATACATATTCATGTCTGACCTGCGCTTGAAACAACCAAGTGATCCCACGCCGATTATGTTACTGGAAAACTTACCTGGCATCTAACTGATAACGCTACAGCCTCGACCACATTCCCAGCATCATACACCATCATCTATCTCATCTCCCAAGTGCTGATATATCTTGTCATCTCCCGGATGCTGTTATATATATCTTTGCTCCTTGCCCTTATATCCCAGCTCTTAGCTCTCATATACCAACTGCTGTTCCTCATATCCCTCTCAATGCTATGTTGTTTAAGATTCGCTACCTGGAACAAAAAGTTCCAAGTAGCACGGGCTATGGTGAGCCCGTAGTGGACTTCCACCCCTCCATTGCTATTTAGTAATGCTTGCTAATCACTTCCTCCTGTTAACTAACATTCCCTCACCAACGGTTGATTTCATGACCATATCGCACTTGAACTAGTATCTATTAATATCCATCTATTATTAATTCTTCAAACACTATTTATACCTAGAGCAGTTCTCTTTGCTAGAGACCTCATTGAGTAATATTTCTAATGTATCCCCCGCCGTTCAGAAACTTCCCCGTGGAAAGTTCTGATAGTAAACTTGAGCAGGTTCTTGATGCGTGACCTGAAAGCCTAACTTGCCTTTCAGAGCAAATTGAAATAACTGTTATTCAAACATCTTAATTCACATTGGAAATCACGGTTGTAAAGTTTCTCAACTAGTTTGCAAGATTCACGATTGATGTTTTGCCTTAACTCAGAGATAAGTAATTTGTTCGATGAGTAGAACTTTATATATATATATATATATATATATATATATATATATATATATATATATATATATATATATAAATATATATATATATATATATATATATATATATATATATATATATATATATATATTATATAATATATTTCTACGAGACATCAAAAGAGATTAAGCCGTTTCTTTGTTTTACCCAAATTAGAAAAGGGAAACTTCCTATAACCCAATTACCGGCCCGTCGCACAAGAATAACTCCAAGACACTTTATGGAAGGATTCGAACCCCCTTGCTGTCCAAATTGCATCGTTCCGCTAAGTCATACATTTTACGAACAGACTTTCACAATGGTTTGAAAATTGGTTTACCAACAATTCCTCTATACCAAGTGTAACTAGATCTAATGTTATTAGATACTATATTATTAGAATAGATATTTTACTCAAAGTATTACGAGATAGATATATTGTTAGATAATATTATTCGATACAATATTACTAGTCAATCTGATTAGATAATATTACTAGATATAATGTTATTAGTCAAAATTTTAATTGAGCAGATATTACTCGAGATAAATTATTAGTAGAACCGAATCCTTTAAGGAAAACTGGTATCTTTCTCTCCCCATTAGGCAGCTATAGTGATATATTGGTCATCTTCCTAATAATTACTTAATAAGTGGCTTACCCACTTCAAGTTCAAGTATGTTTATTGAGACAAGAAAAAATACATCTCAAAGGCTTAGGCTATTTCTAAGCCTTTGGCTATTTCTTAGGTTATTTCTCCTAAGTTAAGGAGTAGCTTAGGCTATTTCTACCCCCCTTACTCACCTACTGTCTCACCACTGACTGACTCGATCAATGACTGTCTCATCACTGACCGCAACCCGTCCTAGACTCCATTCCATCCAGCGGTCGACCCCACAGACGCATTCATAATTTTTCTACATGCTGTTCATTCAAAACGGGAATTTTCTCAAATATAAATTAATATAATAATATATTAGCATATTGTGCATATATAGACATAGGTTAGGTTAGGTGTTTAGGTTCTGCTGGCGATTATTTGTATTTGTAGTACGTGGGTGAAGCATTTACAGCGTTGTGGTTCGAACACAAGTCGTCAGTGAAGCATTTGTTACAAATAATTACATTGAATCAGTGATTGAATTTTTGGTGAATCACTGAATATTTTTTGAGTTACTGAATCTTGTATTAAATCAATAATACACTGAATTGTTAAATGTAAAAGTGTTAAATATATTAATTGAATCCCCAGTTGAATCCCACACACGCACAAACAGAAGCCACTGAACCACAGACTGGTATCACTGACAAGTATTATCTGCAGGGTATTAGAGAGACTGAACTGAAGGAGGCTTGTGAAACACTTAGCACATAGGACTTTTGTCTCTAAGCATAAACATAGATTCAGCAAAGGAAAATCCTGCTTGATCAACTTGAGTTCTATGACAATATGTCAAGAATTAAACAGGAGAGAGAAAGAGCGTTTGGTAGACTGCATCTTCCCAGATTGGCAGAAAGCACTTGAGAGTGTCCAGTCATATTTAAAATGACATCTGGTCATGTCAAATGGTGCAGAAGGTAACCTCATTCCGGTCAAATGGTGACCTAGTGGTAACTCACCTCCCACTCCTCACGAGCGATTTGGTCTGGGTTCGAGACCTGGATAGCATGAACTGACTGGACGCCCCTGTTCGCCCAGCAGTAATTCTTTACCTGCCTGTTAACTGACAAGCGGGTCGTGTTCCAGGGGAGAACTAGCAGGGTAAAGATTAACATGACGGGAAGTAATATGAAAGGAAAGCTCTCAGCTTGCTAACAAGAGTCGGAAGTTGTCTGTTCCTCTACCAAGTATATATATATATATATATATATATATATATATATATATATATATATATATATATATATATATATATATATATTGCTCTGGCCACATGGAAAACATCACAATAAAGTCATGGTGTGGCAATAAAAGCAACAGAACCTAATTTTGTCAACAGACTGATATTACAAAGGGTGGCAAAAACAAATATATCGTTTGTGGACAATTGGTGTCCGATTCTGAAAGATAAAAATGTTAATGGCTGACCTGAAAATGGTCATGTTTTTGTGGTGTATTGAAATTTTTGTCCCTTTTATACAATTATTCTATTTGTGTTAACTATTGTAATGGCATTTTTTATGTATTATTAAGATGCTCGAAATGACCTAGACAAGAAGCCTTGGCAATACCCCCGTTACTTCAGGGTGTTAGAACCTAAAACACACTTTGTTTTGTCAGAAGGATTTACTGGAAATTAATATATTACACTACTTGCAGCGTAGTGATGCATAGCCTGCTCTTCCTCCATTAGTGTATTGCTGTAAATTACCCTGATCTTGCAGTCTAATCCGTCAGAGTCCCAGCGGCGCATTGGTAAAAACACTCACCCAGCGCCTCGCGAACGCTTTGGGCTGGGTTCGTATCCTGGCCGGGGAAGATTGACTAGGCGCCAATCTTCAACTGTAGCCTCTGTTCACCCAGCAGGGAATGCAGGGGACCTAGTTGTTAAACGATTTGGCGGGTCGTATTCCGGGGGAATTACTATTAACGTCTTGACCGATACGCTATGCGTACTAGAGGCTTTACAAGAATGTATGTTGTTTGTTATAGATTCAGCTACTCGGAACATGTTCCAAGTAGCACGGGCTATGGTGAGCCCGTAACTTACCTGGCACAGGAGCGGGGCAAGTAGCACGGGCTATGGTGAGCCCGTAACTTACCTGGCACAGGAGCGGGGGCAAGTAGCACGGGCTATGGTGAGCCCGTACTTACCTGGCACAGGAGCGGGGCAAGAAGCACGGGCTATGGTGAGCCCGTAACTTACCTGGCACAGGAGCGGGGGCAAGTAGCACGGGCTATGGTGAGCCCGTAACTTACCTGGCACAGGAGCGGGGCAAGAAGCACGGGCTATGGTGAGCCCGTAACTTACCTGACACAGGAGCGGGGGCAAGTAGCACGGGCTATGGTGAGCCCGTAACTTACCTGGCACAGGAGCGGGGCAAGTAGCACGGGCTATTGGTGAGCCCGTAACTTACTGGCACAGGAGCGGGGCAAGTAGCACGGGCTATGGTGAGCCCGTAACTTAACCTGGCACAGAGCGGGGCATAGCACGGCTATGGTGAGCCTCGTGAACGGGAGATGTCCCCCCCCAGAATGTAAGAACGCTTTTTATATATAGTCCAACCACTTAGCTGGATGGTAGAGCGACGGTCTCGCTTCATGCAGGGCGGCGTTCAATCCCCCCGTCCAAGGGATGGGCATCATTCCTTCCCCCCCCCCCCTTGTCTCATCCCAAATCCTTATCCTGATCCCTTCCCAGTGCTATATAGTCGTAATGGCTTGGCGCTTTCCACCTGATAGTTCCCTTCCATTTATATATATATATGAAAACAATCCCTTAAATCAGAATCTCGTGCAGTCTAATCCCTTATATCACTGCTTCCTGCAGTCTAATCCCTTAAAATCAGAGTCTGCTGCAAATACTCAAAATCAGTGGATGCGGCAGAGGATAAATCAGGGATTCCTCCTCCGCCAATTGGGCCTACTGAACGAAAAGGGAGCTTAATTAAAGCGCCTTACTGTTGAACAAAAAGATTTTTATGATCTGCCTTTGAGTCTGGCGTAATGTAGAGATCGCCTGGCCACTCACAGAAGAGATTTCTGTTATTTGGGTTGACAGAAGGGCTAAAGAGAACGGAATGTGAGGTGGTATATATATATAATATATAATATATATAATAATATAATAATATATATATATATAAGATAGAGGAGAGAGAGAAGAGAGAGAGAGAGAGAGAGAGTGACAGAGCCGAGGAAGCGAGGGTTTGTAAAATAGGCGAAAGAGAGAGAGAAAGAGGACATACACACAAGAGCAGAGACCACAAAACACTCAAAGTGGAAGATCGATATTATATATAACCCGGAAGATTGACCACTATGTATAACCCGGAAGCCTGACCACTATGCATAACCCGGAAGATTGACCACGATGTATAATCTGGATAACAAGCTGCAAATCACCGCCAAATATATATGTATCAGAAATATATACACCGTCAGTTCTGAAGCCGGAAATATAGTGTGGTGTTGAGGTCTGTCAATACGTGAGAAACCGGTTGTCACTTGTATTGCCCACACGCCAACCTGGTCTTCCTCGAGGGAAAAATATTGCGAAACTTTCGCAGGAATAATATTTCTTTCAGAAAAATCATCGTCTGTCAATGTTGGAATGCGACTTTGCTATATTTACTCCACCACATCCCACACACACAGATTTACATGCACGCACGAACACACACACACACACACTGGGGAAATAAAAAAGAAACCCCTACGGGCTCACCATAGCCCGTGCTACTTGGAACTTTGTTCCAGGTAGCGAATCTTTAACAACAACAACAACACACACACGCATGCGTAAGTGAGGAATGTTAAAACAGATAAGGACTACAGAAAGCTACAAGAGGACCTGACACACTCCAGCCAAGTGGTTGCTAGAATTCAACTCCAACAAGTGTAAGGTGGTGAAGATAGGAAAGGTAGAGAGGAGACCAGGAACACCATACGGGGGAAGGCAGCTACAGGAATCAGAAATAGAGAAGGTAGTTATGAAGGATTGACTGGGCGCCAATCTTTAATTGTACGCCCCTGTTCACCCAGCAGTGACTTGGTACCTAGTTGTTAAACGATTGGAGGATCGTATACCAGGGGGAATCTAGTGGGTATCAGGCTTACCATAAACTAAGGGAAGGGAAAGCTCTGAACTGCAGTTCTCAGTCTGCTAACAGCAGTCAACCGTCGTCTATTGCTGTAACCACCTGTGTAAAAAAAAATGATATCATTCCGACAATCACACCATATAGTTGTAATGGCCTGGCGCTTTGCTTTCCCCCTGATAGTTCCCTCCTCCACACCGGAGGCGCACACATTAACTGGATAACATCAGCAGCATGTGGGACTCTGGGAACTATAAGAGCATCGTTGAGGATGCTAAATCACGATTCCTTCAAAGCAATCTACACAACACTTGTGGGACCAATACTAGAACACGCAGCACCGGCGTGGAATCCGCACCTTGGGAAGCATAAACCCCCGTTTGTTACCTGTTGCTTGTGTGACGCCCGTTTGTGTGAGCCCCGTTTGTGTGTGCCCCGTTTGTGTGAGCCTAGTTTGTGTGAGCCCCGTTTGTGTGAGCCCCGTTTGTGTGTGCCCCGTTTGTGTGAGCGTAGTTTGTGTGAGCCCCGTTTGTGTGAGCCCCGTTTGTGTGTGCCCCGTTTGTGTGAGCCCCGTTTGTGTGAGCCCCGTTTGTGTCAGCCCCGTTTGTGTGACACCCGTTTGTGAGCCCCGTTTGTGTGAGCCCCGTTTGTGTGAGGCCCGTTTGTGTGAGCCCCGTTTGTGTGAGCCCCGTTTGTGTGACCCCCGTTTGTGTGAGCCCCGTTTGTGTGAGCCCGTTTGTGTGAGCCCCGTTTGTGTGAGCCCCGTTTTGTGTGAGCCCCGTTTGTGTGAGCCCCGTTTGTGTGAGCCCCGTTTGTGTGACCCCGTTTGTGTGAGCCCCGTTTGTGTGAGCCCCGTTTGTGTGAGCCCCGTTTGTGTGAGCCCCGTTTGTGTGACACCCTTTGTGTGAGCCCCGTTTGTGTGAGGCCCGTTTGTGTGAGCCCCGTTTGTGTGACCCCGTTTGTGTGAGCCCCGTTTGTGATTCTGTGACATCCCCTCTTGCCCCTCTCCTTTTGTTTTTCATGCACCGTTTCCATTCTCCC